>OY987330.1:20294978-20572545 GCA_963920685.1 Polydrusus tereticollis | reverse complement strand
TATATATATATATATATATATTTCTAAAATAAATCAAATACATTAAATTCCTTATATCTGAAACTGCAAGGTCATTGGAAATATAAGAAGAATATATCCGCTAAAATCACTTAAGACTCGTGCGCGGATAGTTCTGTCTCACTTTCTGAAACCCTGGCAGCAATACCTATACATAACATAATACCTATATTTTGTCTAAAATTTAACTTATATCCTATATATTTTTTGAGGTTCTATTGAATTTACATGTTGTAATAAAAATATAATGAAAATAATAAATTAAATATATATGCCTAGTTAATTTCAATCATTACTACCACCGTTAAGAGTGTATACTTTTGTTTTAATTAAAATAACTTTAAAAAACATTTTAATATAAGCAACTCATGTTAATTAGGCGAACCATCAGTACAAAGATATTTTTATTTAAGAGCTAGATAAAATGAACAAGATCGAATCGTTATGTCAAAATTACCTATTCAAATGTATATTCTTTGAGAGCATTGGTTCATAGAAGTCTTTATTGGTGAGCTCAGTAATATTGACACTGCCATCAACCTTAGGAGCGTAGTTCCACAAGATGACTGGCTCTTTGTCGGGGTATTGAATATAACCATTATTTTGTAAAATTCTTAAAACGTATATAATTGTTTGCCTTGCGAATATTTTCTGGAATGTATGTATCAATATATGTGTGGCTAAAAATTGAAAAGATCTTTGTCCAATTGTTTTTTTGGCCCTAAGTGTTTTAGCGTGTTTTGTTTTTTTGTGTCTAGTATTGTATTCATGAAAAATTAGTTCCAATTTATTTTTTCCCTTGTATTGTAAACAAACAATTTTAAAACAGTAAATTTGACATCCATTAGTTTACTTTCCTCGAATAGCGAATCACTGGAATTATTTGTGTCTCTATTGTATATAGTTTTTATGAATATTTTTTGAAGAACTTGCAGTTTAGTTAAGTGATGTTTATAAGCTCCTCCCCATATACATATTCCATACTGTATGACCGAGTATACTAATGAAAAGTATAGGTACTGTTTTTAAGTTTTCTAGGGATAGTATACTTTTCAGTTTTTTAAATTTATATGATATTGCTCTGCATTTTTTTGTTAATATTTGAATTTGTTCATCCCATTTCAGATGTTTATTAATTTGTACTCCAAGATATTTACTATGCGAAACTTCTTTGATTATTATGGCCTTCTTATCCTGCTTAAGCTGTATTTCCTTAAAAAAATGGTATTTTTCTTTTATCACAACTAAAAGAGATATAGTTTGTTTTTTCAAAATTTATTGTTAAGTACATTGTGTTAAACCAGTTCTTCAATACTATTAAATCTTTTTCCACACTTTCTTTCACTTCTTTCCAGGAATTTCCACTGTATAACACTACGGTGTCGTCAGCAAAGGACGAAACAGAACCAGCACACCTCACACTGAACAACTCATTAATATATATAGAAAATAATATTGGCCCCAAAACCGTCCCCTGTGGAACACCGTATTCGATATTAGTTGGCTCGCTTAACTTTTCCGATATTTGAACATATTGCTGTCGATTTTCTAGGTAACTTTCCATTAGATTTAAAGCTATTCCCCGGAATCCTATATTATTGAGTACCCTAATTAATATATTGTGCTTGACAGTATCAAAAGCTTTTGCTAAATCCAAAAAAATCCCTAATACTGGCTTGCTTTCATCTAGATTTTTGTATATATTATTTGTGAGATAAATCAGAGCATCCTCCGTAAAATATCCTTTTTTTAACCCAAACTGTTTATTAGAAAGTAGGCTATACTTGTCTAAATAGTCAACGATACGTTTTTAAATATTTTTTCCACAATTTTTGCTACACTAGATACTAACGATACAGGTCTATAATTAGTCACTTCAATAGGACTTCCCTTTTTTAGTAATGGTTTGACAATGCCGATTTCAAGAATAGATGGAAATGTACCCTCTTGAAAAATTTTATTAATAAGATGGTTGAATGGATGTTTTATATATGGAGCGATCAAACTTAAGTGCTCAGATGTAATTTCATCATTTCCTGGAGCTTTTTTAGTTTTCAGTTCCTTGATAGTTTTGTTTTTTCTACTTCTTCTGGGTCCGTGGGGAAAAAAATATTGAATGTTCCGTGTAATGGCTCTTACCATGATAATATACAGTTGCTTGGTTAGAAATGTTATTTGCCAGATTTTTACCTACTTCTGCAAAATACTTATTAAAGTAAATTGCCATATCTTTCTTTTCCCTAATTTCCTTATTTTCTACTTTTATTTCTGTACTATCGTTTTTTTCCCGGTACTTACCTGTAAATTTATTTACTGACTTCCATAGAGTTTTGCTATTAGTATTCTATTTGCTTAAAAAAAAGTAGCTGTATGCCCCACATAGGGATATGCATATGTCTGATTGTTCTGTAAAGTATATTTGAACTACATACACATTAATATTTTGTGAAAACTTAAGCAGAGTATTACGGTAACAATGTATATGTTTGGACCACATTCCTTAAATTCCTTTCATAGCTGTAGGCTCGTGCGTCAGACTATTATATCACGTATTACATTATGCTAGGTGGGGTGAAAGTAAAACCAAAGTATGTCGGTTTGACTTCAAAGTTTAGAAGTAATAACTGTCTTTGCTAACATATTAGTTTTACTACGTTTACTTGCTAAAATTTACCACATCAGCCTCAGCATCAGTGCACCCCCCCCCCTCCCCCGCGTTAGGGTCAACTAAAAATAACAAGAAAAGCATTCACACAAATCATTACAATTGCATGTGCATCCTCCGCGTCGAGGGACACGGGAACATTCATGAATAGCACATTATCAATATCAGAATATTTGTTGAGATATTTATTTCTTTTATACGAAGTGTTTATTTTGTTATTCCTGCGAAGATGTACGAACTAAATATATTTAATTTATTCTTTTCCATCAGAAACCTATATGCCGGGAACCCATAAACACGTTATAAAGTTGGAGAGCAGCATAATGGAGCAATTTCGTAGCTGTGTCAGTGGGAAATATTTCTCTTTGACTATTTTGAGAGTTTTTAATTCACTTTAACTGTCTGTAGTAAGTTTAATGGGATTTTATTGAAAGTTCGTCATAGTCCATTATCATAGTTTTAACATGTTTAGTTTTCTTTTTCTAATAAATACGGCTATACAGGGTGTTATTTAATAAGTGTCCGATATTTTACAGGACGATTCCTCAGTTATTTATAAGGTGAAAAGTTCATATAAGCATGGGTCCGCAATCCCTTCATTTTTGAGATACAGGGTGACAAAAATTTATTTTTATTTGTGTTTTTCGTGAATGATTTTTGAAATAATGCTTATAACTAGACAAAAGTTGGTATCTAGAGGTTTTTTGACATGCGAATTTCGAATTTGATGTTAGTATGGCTCCCACTTGTAGAGAGCGCCACCTATGTGTTTTTTTACTCTTTTGAGGAGTCATAACTTTTTTTTACGAGCAATCGTTCTCGAGAAAAGGAATAATAAAGAAATAAATGGCATTTATTTGCATATCGCTATCAGAGTTTGATAAAATAGCATTTTTCTGCTAAACAAAGCCAAAATCAAAAAATTGTGAAAATGTACCTTGCATTAGCCAATAAAGTGCCTACATAACAATGTTATCAAAAGAGAAAACGGCAGTGGCGTACATATTTTTTGTTCTTGTTAACAATGGTAACAACAATGAAGGGCTTGCGGACCCATGCTTATATGAACTTTTCACCTTATAAATAACTGAGAAATTGTCCTGTAAAATATCGGACACTTGTTAAATAACACCCTGTATTGTTATGTAAACCTAAATCTGTATCCGCAAGACAATAACTTCGAATCGAAAAATTTTAAAACTTTCCGAAGAGAGTACTTAGACGAAAATTGATATATTATTTACTGTATAAAATATGAAATGCTTTCAAATTTCCATGTTGTATAGTCTGTCTATAAGTCGGAATTTCCATATCTGTTTTGGGTTTTAAAATTTTATTAATTGTTGTAAAGTTAAAATTACCTTCAATTTTTCTATTCCATTGTATAAGCATGACAAAAATCTGATGACACAAATTTGAATCTAAAATCAGAGATTACCCTAAGGGGCAGAATGGTTTAAAAAAATTGTAACAACCACACAGAGTAAGAAAACAAACCGAGATAGGAACAAATCATCACTGAAGCAGTCATTATCAAACTCGATATTCTGTTTCTGGTAGAACTCATGCAGTAATAAATATTAAAATCTCTATTTTCATCCTATCAATGAAGAGGAGTCACCGACATATACTACAAATTCAGTGTACAAAGCTAAAACCTCAATTTAGTATACTCTACTCGAGTATATCCAATTTTGGTCGTTTTAATTTTTGCAATGCTCATATAGCCACAAAATATTAGCGATGTATAATATGTAAAATGAAAAATATGCCACACATACGCATTCATTTGTATCCGGGTTTAAACTCGACTTTATGCATTAAAAAATACAATTTTTAAAACGAAATCCATACGGGTTAATTAAGTTGACCTGAATACGATTTGTTTTTATTATGACCTATAGTATTGCGTGTCATTTATATTTACACTCTGTTTAAACTTATGTATATGTTTGATAACTAGGGGTTTACGCACTATTTTTTGGTGCACTATACACCATTTGCTAATGGTTGACATCACAGCGAAGCGTCCTTAGTCGTAAAATGGCAATAAACCATATGCCACGACCAGAATCACGAGCCCTAGCACCACCCACGTATCTGACTGCCCTCTTCTGCAACAGAAACACCGATTGGAATAAGTACTGTGCCCCAAAAGTAAATACCATAACGCAGGTTGGACTCAATTAGGGCATAATATAAGATTTTTGCTAAAAAGAATTCTATAATATTAGAAATAATCCTAATGGCATTACAACCAGAAGAAAGCCTTTGACATGAAATTACTATGTGATCTTCAAATTTAAGATTGATGTCCATGAACAGTCCCAAAAATTCACTTACATTGGGCATACAAACTACCCTATCCTCCAAATATGCATTGCATCTAAAATTCAAAATGTTAGTCTTTGTGATATTAAATGACAAAAAAAAATTATTTTCACAGATCAGTTTTTATGTTTGAGGAAAGCCTATTAGCACCCGTATCATGCAAAGGAACGGCCGTATCATCGGCGAAAACAGTAAAATGTCCCGCTATATCAAGATAGAGCAATTCCATTAATATAATTAAGGTATACGGCAATTTTAAATCAAGAGGCGCCAAATGCCTAGTGATTTATGACGCGAGAACCACTACTGGTGTCTAAACCGTGGTAAATATAATATTTATTCCACTACTAACATTTTAATTTAATGATTTTTAATGGATTATTATTAATTGAAACTTATTTTTAACCCATTTTCTTATCAATCAAGTTATCTAATGTGCTTTAAAACTGACATTGACAAACTGACAGGTTGTTACCAAAGTAGGTATCTGTCTACACAAAAGAAGAATATGTAGTTGCCTAACTATCTATCTTATTTCATGCTTATACTGATGACATTGCCTTTAACAAACGTAATAATTTGTTGAGGAATTTGAATAGATCCTTCTGTAGTGTAAATCAATATTTGAAGACATTCGATGCACCAACTTAAAACAAAAGTGCAATTTTCTTTAACAGAGAAACAGATGATCAAGTAAGAATATAGCTAAAAGCGTCAGACTCTAGCCTTACTGACGAGCCGTGATACAGCGAAAGACGTCTGGGGATGAATCTGACAAAAATAAAAAGGACAAACCTTAAAATGAATATCTTTTACATTCCTAAACTGTTGGCTAGAAGAAGATAAACTTCGCCTAAACCCGAGACTATAAACATTACCATCCAAGTTTTACCTATATTCCGTCCCGGGTTAAAAAAAAAGCGCGCTGTATTTTAACTTTTAGCTAGTCAAGCTAAATTTGTCGAGGTTAATGATGTGCATTAATTAACTCAACCAGCACGCATTAATTAGAATAGATATATTCATCCGTCAAATGGCATATGGCAAAGCTGCCTATTAGTGCAGGTATATGCAAAACATGTAATGAAGATATATTGATAAATGAATTAGGGTTGTATTGACAAAATAATGAGGTAATTTTGCAGAGTGGCTTATGTCAAGTATGTGTTATTATTCTGAACAGGTTTAATGTTTCAATGTTTTTCATTTTTATTTCGTTCATTACCAAAAAAAAACTAAAAACATGGTCAAGTTATCTTTTGATTAATAATTAATTAATAAAATCATAGCTTCATGGAAGTCCATTTGAAATTATATAAATGAAAACCATTTAAGAGTTGCTTCCATTTCTATATTGTACACTGCACGATATCCTGTTTCGCTTCTTCTGGTATTCATCACAAACTAAAGCTCAAAACAGGTTATGCAACATTATAAATGGAACCATAAATTTACTCTATTCTTATTCCTAATTGTTATTGGGTTTGTTGTTATACATATTTAATAATCTAAATGAACCAATTAAAAATTTTTAACTCTATTTTTCAGAAATGTCAGTCAGTCTTCTACCTTTAACTGATATAATATATAAATTTTCGAGCGTTTCGTTAACATTGTACAAGATGTTGTGCATATGCCGAATCTTCTTTATTATTTAAGAACGATATTTTGTGTTCCATTGCTCGTTTTTTGAAATTTCTACTGGTTTGACCTATGCAACATCTCTCACAAGTCCCACTATCTTCAAATTTATAAATACCTGATTTTAAGCTATTATGTACCCTGTCTTTATTGTTTTTAACATAAGTACCTAAGTTATTCTCTGTTCGGTGAGAAACGTACGTATTGTCAGATTTTACATATTTGAAAAAGTGTTCAGATGGTCTACCATAGTATGTAATGCATTAAATTTCTTCTTGTCTTTGGGTATCTCTTGATTGGAATAAATTAGATTAATCAATTTTTTTGTAAGTTTACTTTTTAGCATTTTATCAATCATGTCTACCTGAAAACGGTTACTGACTGCCATTTATTTAATTAGATTTAGTTCAATGATAAGATCTCCTTTAGTTAGTTGAGGTATTGTGTGTTCATTATCCAGTGTGGGTTTCCTTGAACCCAATATCGGAAATGTTGCCTATGAAAATTGATATACTGTGTGCCTTGGAAAGTTCTTACCAAGTGGGAAATTTGTAATATAGGTTTTACAGGAAGAATGTAATATTTAAAATTCTGCATCGTAAAAAAATATCTTTGATCGTCTGCCGTTTACCGATAGATATGCTCATTTAAATAGAACTTAATGATATTTTTTTATTTCTCGAGATCTTAGTAAGTACTTTGCTTAATATCATTGCGATTTATTTACTTTAAAACATGCGTGTTCGCTGCAACTTCAAAGATTTTATTTGCAAATCGCAGTAAATTATTGCTGTTTACATGATTATACTTACATCGACCTTTAAGCATTTTCCGAATCAAGCCATGTTTCATCCTTATATTTTTCATATTACTTTGTATATTATTGTTATTTTCAATTCATTCTTGGTGTATTTTCTGCATTTTCTGTGGATTTTCTCTATTTTTAGCGTATTGTTCCTTTTCTTTTGAACATAACAAAGACGAAGTATACAATTAAAATGTTATTAAAGATTTAACTGCTTTCTAATAAGCCAGAATTTAAATAAATACCTACTTTTATAAACTTGTGAATGCATACTTGATTAAGTAAAATACAGAAATGCGTAAGTTTAGTAAATACTTATTAGTATCTTTCTAATTATTAATGCTGATATCAGGCTATAATCGAAGTAGGTCATTTCCCGTGTGTGTGGAAACACACCAAAGTAATTTTAATTCATAGAAATGGAATGAAAAATAAAATGAATGTTTTAACGTAACATTCGGTTTTCGCGCCGAACACTGCATGGCTAGGCAGACGAAAAGGTTGACGTCCAAGATTATGAAGGGATTTAATAGAATAATGCGTACCGGAGTAGTTTTCTTTGACGTAAGCAAAGCTTTTGATTAGGTCTGCCATAACGGTCTCATACTAAAAATGATAAGACTTGGAGCTTTGAACTTCCTCATCAAGGTGGTAGCTTCTTTTCTGGATCTCTCCGATTTTGTACAACATATACACTCATGACGAACCAAAAAATGAGCTATATTTATTTGCCGACGACACTTTTACTGCAAAATGCAAACAACCGTGGCTGGTAATCTTGAGGTTGCACCGCAACTCATAGAAAAATGGCTTTCGGCTTAAAAGATTCGTCTGAATTCGTGCAAGACAAAGGCCATATTTGTCTCAAAGAGTAACGTTAGATAACCTGAGACCAGGCTCAGAGGCAATGGAGTCCAGGTGAGCTGGTGCCAGGAAGTGAAATAACTAGGACTTATCTTTGATTTTTAAGCATTTTCATTTTTAATTGTGTTTGTCTCCCTATTTCTACATCTTTAAGAGTATATAAATCAAACATTTTGTGTTTTTAACAAATTTTATTTATTGATTAATTTCTTTACAATATGGGGCTAACTTAACTACGGGTTACTGGGCCTTGGGTTTCCAGTACCCCCAAAAATTTCGAGAAGTATTTTTTAAACCTTTATAAATGTGACTTTAACAAAATGGAGTAAGTACATACCTTCTTAATAATTTTAACAAATGACTAATTACACTTGCTCTTCCTCTTTTTACAAAATTCTACTTAAAGTCTAACAAAATCTTTCTTCCATTCTATTAAACCAATATCATGATATGAACTAGAATGTCCCACAAATCCTCTTTATAACAACCTTCATAGGAAGAACATAATTTCTCTTCATAAACTACTAAATATGACCAACCTTGTACCAATAAATTTGAACTAAATTTTGTTAAACATTTCGGTATGCCGATCGCGTTAATCAAGTTTCATTCACTTCTTAATACATTTTACAAATTTTAAAGCTCCATAAACGTCACCTTCCACCTATAATTTTCTCTCTACTGCTAATACTAACAGCAACATTACTTTTGTCTCCTGAGGATGAAAGTCACTACCTTTGAAACATGTAGACTTATTAATACGAAAAAATTGAGCATTTGATTGCTCTTTTATTAAATGAGTGAAGAAAGACTTTTTGACTTTCTTTCCTTTTCCTACTTTTCTATTCAGATTCAAAATATTTTTAAGGCGAATACAAAAGTATTTCTTGACGATAAGTATGGATAAAATGAAGCTTCAAACTTTACTACGCCTTTAAACGTGAAACCCCTTGTTTAACATACCAATAAATGGAAAGTGCACTATAATTTATTTGACAAGTGATTGAAAGCTTAGCGACGTCAACAAGCTCAAATAATTAACACATATCAGGTTTAATTAATTTACCTTGCTAAATTTACGATTAGTTTAGTTTAAGGTCATAATCAAAAAGATGGAAATTTTATTAATTTTAATTAAATATTTTGTCTACGATCGTTAATTGGCTTGTTAGAAAATAATAAAATTTGGTGGGAGCGTCTATCAGGCAAGGACCTTAAAAAAATTCTGATACAACTTTGATGTAAAATTAATAGAGGGACCAATATTTCAGGGTGGCAAAATTTACATGGGATTTTCTATGGCTAGTCTATTCTATTAACTGGCAAGAAACTTATTTTCAGTTTTTATCTGTGATTATCCGTAGTTACAGAAGTATGGTACGTAACTTAAGGGGGTTATTCCTTATGATATATAATATTCTAAGAGAAAAAGTGTATATTAACATGTGTCCGGTGTTGCCCCGTTTTTGTATACAGGGTGTTAAAGCTTTTTTAAAAAAAATCGGTTTTTATAAAACAACAAAAAACTTACCTGGTCGCTTTTTGAAAACCTGTGCATTTCCACACCTTTCCCGCTTTGTACTTTCCATTCAAGAACGCAACAATAAATCACCCTTTTAGCAGAATAAACTTAATATACTTATAGGTCGCGCCGGCGCCGCTTCGTTTAAAAATTTAATTTTAAAATGTCAATGTCGGTTGGATCCGACTCCGGAAGATATTTTTATTATGGATCAGCACATAAGTCATATTTTCATCTTTATTGAACCTTAGGTAATCTTCACTGAGTACTACCTAGTTAATATAATAGATATAGTCATTTACATACAATTATCTGTTATAGTTTATGTTTTTCAAAGAGGAATTTTAAGACCTATCAAAATAGTCAGTAATATGCAGGGTGTTCCATTCAAAAAAATCCAACTTGGTGTCTTAAACAAATTTACGATGTTCATTTGTATTATCCGAAGACGGTTCAGGAAGAATAATTCAACTTTTATGATTTAAAGTTCTTTCTAGCACTTAAAATAAAGGCTCTGGGGGTGCTCCAAAAGCCAAAGAAAAACCCTGTACGAAAGTAGATCAATGCAGGAATGAAATTTTTAGGAAGATTGGAAGTAATCTAAATTATGTACAGATATAGAGTAGGTACATTTTATTTCCTGTAATAAGAACATCGGAACCAACTTGGACAAATGCTTGGTATATTCAACTGTTTTGACCTCAAATCAAATCAAATCAAATCAAAATATGCTTTATTGTCATAAAAAATTATTTTTATCGACAAAGCCTTTTTTTTAAATTAAATTAACAATAAAATATAATAATATAATAAAACTTAAAATATCGGAATAAACAAAAAAAATGCAAATAATTATGACAGAGTATCACCAAAATATTCATCTAGAGTATAATAAGCTTTTTCCAATAATATATTTTTAACATTTTTTTTAAACATTTTAAAATTTGACATTTTCTTAATAAAAACTGGAAGAAAATTAAAAATTTTTTTAGAATCATAAATTATGGATTTTTTTACAAGACTTGAAGAAGGAATAGGTAAACATATATTAAAGGTTTCTCTTGTATTATAAGTATGTAAATTAATACTATTTCTATGCTTTTTATGAATTAAACAAACTGTTTCCAATATAAAAATTGAAGTTAGTGTTAAAATTTTTTGTGAGATAAATAGAGTTTTACAAGAATCTCTAGATCTAGCTTTGCACAAATATCTGATACATGTTGGCTGTAGACCAGTGTTATTATTAATAAGGGGAAATAAAATTGAATGTACGCACTGCAAAATAAAATTGTGTGTTGTGGTTTGTCGGTTTGTCATTGCATGGCAAATTCTCATAAAATATAAAATTTTTTCCTACATGATTAGCTGATTGGTGGTAGAACAAACAAATGTAATTACCATTTTGGTATGTTGGCACGTTGGCAGTAACGAAAGGTTGTTATTCATTTAAAACTGAACTGAATTATATTTATTTTGATTTAAAAATAAAAAAAAACAAATATTTTCTTGTCAAGACAAGTTTGTTCATATCATACCAAAAGGATGGTTAAATATTAACGAGTCGAAAACGTTAGTTTTTAAAAGTAAATTGTAAAATTTGTTAAGGACATAAAATATTGATTATCAAATATCCTTAAAAGTACGTCCTAGGTCAAACTATAATATATCATGACATCGTCTACTTCCTGTAACATACATTGCTTACCCTAAGTCAACCGTCTCTCCTCCTAACTGGCCAATAAAATTATATTTAGAAAACTAAAATTTGGGGGTATATTTGGACTTTTAATTGTATCACGACTAAGTTTACAAAAAATAAATCCATCTTTGACTGTGCTAAGACATGTTGGTAGTCCATTTGCCGCCTAATAAAGAACTTGATGAATCCAAAGAAAGCAAATGCCCTGTCAACGATAATCTTTATTTATAAAGTTTAGGACTGCTTTAATGGAAGAAAGTTTAATTAGATAATTACAACGAAATATGCAGTAATTATGTTTTGGGCATCAAAGTTTTCGAGATTAATATAAACTCTGTTTTTGTAAAGATGCGTCTGATTCACACGCTAAATATTAGGTACAGTTAATTACCATCATAATTGGCCGGAGGGTAATTATTAAAGAGTTATTAAACTTTTTTAATTGGAAGACGCAAAAAACGAGTTTCAAGTCAACAACTTTCTCGATTATTTTTTTACAAAACTAATTAAATACGGGAATTGAATTTAATAGTTCAAAAGTCTGTTCGATTATTTTCATTTTATAAGTGTAATATAAAATACTGGGTGTCCTTTTATTTGACGGCTTAAAACTGTTTAGGAATGTTGGTTGGAACAGAACTTATAATTTTTTTTTATCGAGTATGACCGAGTATATCAATTATGAACGTTGTCTTAACGTAAGTTCTATAAGTAGATCATGCCTCAATTAACGTAAAAACAGCTTCTCCTTAATAACTCTCCAAATTTGCGTTATTGATATTTAATTAACACACGCCTATTTTTTTTTTAAGAAGCATTTATTAAATACTCTAGATTTTTACAATCATTAATGTAGCTAATAGTTCTTGAGAATACATACTCTACATAATGCTGGAGATACGGTATGTTTCAACCAACATTCAGATGTGATTTTATTGACCTAACAAATTTAGGATAATTCCTTATACTCCTAATAGCCTCAGGTACTCTGTTGTATGTCTCGAAGGCTTCAACAATTGCATCATTTATTCCTATATTAGTCTAGCCAGCGATTTGATAAACATTATCTTGTGCCCTAGTTTAATGCCCATGAACATCGTTAGATATTATTATATTTACATTACATATTTGCCTTTATTGCTTATTCTATGCATCGGTTTAATCTGCTCAAATTTCAAATCTTATTTAACTGTGGAAAGTTCAGTTCTCTATGCAATATGTTGGTGCTAGTAAGTCTATCATAATAAAATAATACTTTTAGTATTATATTTTAAACGATTTGAACCGATTCAGATTTAGTCCTGCCATATGCCGAAGAAGGCAGAGTATAATATACTGTATTAGGTTTTTGTTGGGGGATAATGTCTTCTTCTTCTTCTTCTTATGGCGCCATACGCTGCTGTAGCGCGTTGGCGTTCACGTGTTCACTGGGTAATGTGAAGTGTGCCTTCTTCGGCTCTTTTGAATATCGTGGCGGCATCTGCGATGTTACACCAATTGCGGATATTGCGAAGCCATGAATGTTGTTTTCGACCTGGTCCCCTTTTTCCCTCGATTTTTCCGATAAGTATAGTTTTAAGTAGATTATACTTAGGACCTCGCATGATATGTCCTAGGTAGGATGTTTTTCTTTGTTTTACAATATCTAATATCTGCCGATGTGTGTTTGCTCTTTGTAGGACTTGTTCATTAGATATATGGTCTACCCAGGGAATTTTGAGTAGTCTTCTCAAGATCCACATTTCGAAGGCCTCGATTCTGTTAAGAGATTTGGCCTTTAGTGACCAGGTTTCCGCTCCGTATAGCAGTATTGGCCATATGTAGCATTTAACAACTCGCAGCCGGAGATTAAAGGGTACTTCTTGCCGTAGGAGGTAGGTATTAAACTTAACAAACGTGCTTCGAGCAATAGCCACACGTATTTTAATCTCTTCATCATTGTCCCACTTGTTGTTCAACGTGGTGCCTAGATATTTAAACTTGTTCACTCTCTCAATCTGTATGTTGTCGATGTAGAGATGTGCGTTCTCATGATATTGTCGACTCACTATCATCAGTTTGGTTTTACTTATGTTGATACTAAGACCAAAATCCCTTCCCATCGCATTTATAGCACCTACGGTCGCTTGTAGGTCTTCCATATTATCTGCCAATATAGCTGTGTCATCGGCGTAACGCAAATTGTTGATGGGAATGCCATTTATCTTAATTCCTCTTGGGTTATTTTCTAGTGCCATTTGAAATATTTTTTTTACGTAGAGTGGGGATAGTATGCAGCCTTGTCGGACCCCTTTAGCTATAGTTATGTTCTTTCTGTGTTGTGAGTCATGAAGTCGGAGCTTTGCTGTTTGGTTCCAGTACAGTTTGTGAATTATTTGTATATCCTTTTCATCGATACCTGTCTCTCGCAAGGTAGGTAGCAGCAGATCATGTCGTACGTTGTCGAAAGCTTTTTGGTAGTCGATGAAGCAAATGAAAACGTCTTTTCGTTGATCATAGCATTTCTGTACCAGCAGCTGCATGCAGTATAGGGCTTCTCGGGTGCCTAACCCTTTTTTAAAACCAAACTGAGTTTCGCCAGACTTTTCTTCGCACTTTTGGTATATTCTCTTATGAATTATTTTCAGGAATGCCTTTAGTGCATGGCTCATAAGGCTGATGAGTCGATGTTCTTCACATGTTTTTGCGTTTGGTTTTTTAGGGATCGCGACAAAGGTAGAATTCAACCAATCGCTTGGGATCTCGCCACTGTCATATATGTCGTTAAAAAGTTTGCACAATCTTTTGGTGTTTACTAGTCTCAATACTTCCGTATGTATATTATCCTGTCCGGGTGCTTTTTTGTTTCTTAGCGTTGAAAGTGCATATATGACTTCCGATTCTAATATGGGTGGTCCAGATGTTTTATTTGAATCGTTGCTCGGCGCTATAGTACGCACGTCTTCAAATAGACTCTGTATATATATGTCTCTCATGTTTTACAAATGTCCTGTGGGTCCGTGAGAATGTGGTTGTTTTTGGTAATCTTTGAGACATTTGTCTTCCTAAAAGTGTTGGTTATCTCTTTTAATTTTTTGTGAGAGATGTCGTGTCTTGCATGCATTTATTCGGCTTCTTTGCATTGTTCTGATATCCATAGGTTTTTCGCCTCCCTGATTTTGCGGCGAATGTTCCGGTGAATTTCGTTGTATTTTTGCATGTTTCCCTTTACCAATCTCCTCTCCTCCATCATGTGAAGTATCTCATCAGTCATCCATTCTTTCTTAGCTTGCTTCTTTCTGTATCATAGTACCTTCTCTGTGGCATTCTGTAAGTTTTCCTTAAGAGCCTTCCACTGCCGTTCAATAATAATGTCTACATTTGTATATCTTTGGGATCATCGATATGATTATATTGAAAATGTGATCTATCTGCTGCGAACAATATAACTTTGTATCAATCATTAGTCCACAATATTTCATTTCCTCAACTTCTTTAAACTCTTATGTACTTATTTTAATTTTCATTTTAAATTTCGCATACTCTTTCGTTAAAACGTTACTATTCACACTGCTAAGTCCTACGTACTGCTTTCTACCAATGTAATAGGTTTTAATTATGTTAAATGTATTCCTTCTAATTAAATAGTTTTTTCAGCACTATATCGATGCTGACGACATCAAACGCCTTTCTTAGGTCCACAAACACTGCTAGAGCTATATTTTTATTATCTGTGCTGTGGTCAGAGTGCTGCTATGCTTGACGGAATCATACTGATACTGGTCCAGACTTATGTATTCCTAAATAAACAATGACATTTTATCATTCTTTTTATGATCTTTGAGAATATGCTTATGACTGATATTGGCCTCCAGTTATTTATACAGTCTCTGCTTCCTGATTTGAAAATTTTGCATATTTTCAGCTCTTCCGGGAATGATCCGTTATTTAATGTTATGTTAACTAGGTTTGTTTACATACTAAGGAGATTGCCTTTAAGATTTATCACGTTCCTAACTGATATGCCATCATGTCCCTTGGCTGAGTTCATTTTTAGTTCAGATTTAATTTCGTCAATCTCTCTTGGACCAGTCATTTTTACATACATTGCGTTATTGCAGCTCATGCCTTCAAATGTAGGATTGTTATCTAGTATTTAATCATCTTTGTTTAGGTTCTTTGCAATGGTTTTCCCTATTGCTGCAAAATGTTTATTGACTTAATTTACAATATCATTCGGGTTGCTTACAGTTCTAGCGTTTGTTTTTAAACCCCCTATTTGTCTGTCTACTTGCTTTTCTTTAAAGCTTGTTTATTTACAATGATACCTGCTTGCTTCCACTTATTTCTGAAGTATTGATTTTTTAGAGCTTTTAATTCGTTCCAGCCATAGTCGATACATGTTACTTCTTTGTGCTGAACTACCCTTCACTTAATCGGGATTCGGCTTCAACGGAAAAAGGAGATTTCATGTCCATGTCAAAGAGAATGGTATAAAGTCATTGCAGGGTAGAAGGCGTAAGCGCGTAGAAGAAGAGAAAATATGTCTTGTTGAAAATTATAAAGAAAAGACAACTTATATTTTATTGTTAGAAATACTTGTTTTTTAATGCCTCCAGAACATTTGATGTTAAATTCGTATCACACGAAGACTTAAAACTTTATTATTTAATGACACAGATCTGAAATTTCCTACCTAAAACTTTGTTTCTTAAAAAGAAACAATGATTCGTACTGGCAAAAAAATCCCTTTTAATTTTTACGGATTTGCGATGAATGAAAATGCCAACTCTGGTTTTGACGCTGTGTCGCTTTAAATAGAGTCGTTATTTAAGTTCTAATTATCTGTTCTTGATTGGAAAAAGTTTGCCCAGCGAATGTTTCGCCTTTTTTATTCTTTTGTCGATGAAAAATATAAAACTTAATTAAATTGAAATTGATTGGTACGGAGATAATTAAATGTCTATTCAGAATAGGTACAGTTCCGATTCTTAAATGAATATTTATCTAACCAGAATAAATAAGTACTTTAAATTATTAGCCAAGTCATAAGAATTATATGGAAAAGTTAAGAGCTATGAACTTTATTTACCTATTATTTAAAAGAATATATTTAAGAAAAATGAGGCTTGACGTTTAAAAAACGTTGGCTCCTAGAAATTACCATCGGAATTATTTTGCATAAATAAATATGTTTTTCTAAATTCAGCCAATAGAATATTCGACAAACGGCAATAAAGTAATTTTGTGCATGCTTAAATATATTTTCAAAAAAGACTGTATGGTTTATACTATATGGTTCATACATTTTAAAACTATGGGTTGGAGCAAAATTGTATTTTTTTAATGGAACACCCTATACATGCCTAGATGGTGGTGCACCACCAGATTTTTAGGGTTTAACGAGAACCTTCTATACTCAAGCATCAATTATTAACCTGAACTAACCTAAACTACGCAATTAAGTTCTAGCGAGAAACATTTCTATATGGTATCAGCAAAGGTAAAACAAATAAGGCTCATCAATTTTTTTAATATACAGGGTGTTTCAGAATAAGATGCCGATCCTTAACGGTGTGAATCCTTAGGTGATTTTAAGAAGAAAAGTTCCATACCATATATCCTTAACCTATCAACTTTTGAACTACAGGGCGTTAAAGTTTTAAGAAAAAAATCGTTTTTCTATCATAACTTTAACAACTTTCTAGCTATTTTTATGAATTTTTCACACATGCCCTCTAAGCATCAATAGCCATTTTTTGGTGTAGAAAAATTTTAAAATTTTTTAACCAGTGGCGTCCTGAAAGGGTTTGGACTAGACATTTTGGAAAAATATTATGTACGCCACTGCTTTTTCTCAAGATAAAAATTATTTTTAAAATACTCATTCATTTTAGGCCAAATTTAATATCTTGCCTTTTTATCGTCCGACAAACAGTTTCCAGCAAAAAAAATAAAAAGCATTAAATGCGCATTCGCTATGTGCCTATGGTTTCTGACAAGTAGGCTATGAACTTTGTTAAGGAAACAATGACAATAACGAAATATTTAATGCCAAATAGTTTTGACAGCTATTTATTTATGTACACGGCTTTCCACTTAACTTAAATTTTAAAAACGTAATACTTTTTAAACGTATAAGTATCATGGTAAAGTTTTTAAATCAACATTATAGTAATCGATGGATAGGGCGCAGAGGAACACAATCGTGGCCACCTAGATCCCCTGATCTAAACAGTCTAGATTTTTTCCTGTGGGGACATCTGAAAACGTTGGTTTACAGCATCGCAATAAATACTGAAGAGGAGTTGAGGAACCGCATAATAGTTTGTTTCGACACTATCAGGAATACTCCAGGAAATTTTCAAAGGGTACGAGACTCAATGAGGAGAAGAGCTAAAGCATGCATTCTTGCAGGTGGTGCCCACTTTCAACAGCTAATCTAAATTATTTTCATTTTTGTTCACACGTTATTTAATGTTAGTTGTTTTATTTAATGTTAAAAAATAAACCATAGGCACATAGCGAATGCGCATTTAATGCTTTTTATTTTTTTTGTCGGAAACTGTTTGTCGGACGATAAATAGGCAAGATATTAAATTTGGCCTAAAATGAATGAGTATTTTAAAAATAATTTTTATCTTAAGAAAAGCAGTGGCGTACATAATATTTTTCCAAAATGTCTAGTCCAAACCCTTTCTGGTTAAAAAATTTTAAAATTTTTCTACACCAAAAAATGGCTATTGATGCTTAGACGGCATGTGTGAAAAATTCATAAAAATAGCTAGAAAGTTGTTAAAGTCATGATAGAAAAACGATTTTTTTCTTAAAACTTTAACGCCCTGTAGTTCGAAAGTTGATAGGTTAAGGATATATGTTAATTTGAACTTTTCTTCTTAAAATCACCTAAGGATTTACACCGTTAAGGATCAGCATCTTATTCTGAAACACCCTGTATAGGATAATTAATAAGTTTAAAAATAATTATTCCAAACCTGCAAAAGTTTAAATTCAAAAATGTTAATTTTTTCAGATGGGACACCCTATTTGGTTCATAGGCCCAATACTGTACCTGTTCTAGGTTTACGCTATATTACTTTAATAAAATTGGCCCTGATATATGCTTAAAAGTTTGACACCTGAACGGCAACGGTTTTGCAAATAAATATTTTTAATAATTACACAAAAATACCCGTTTACTTGCCAGATGAAATACAAACTTCTAAAGAAAAAGCAATTGCCAATATTTTTATTATTAATTGAAAACTTATAAGTGTTTCATTTCGTAAATTGAAAAATTAATAAAATATTCGAATAAAATAAAATATATGGATTCATATTTGGGAATAGAATTTAGTGGGCTGACCTTAATTCCGTATATTAAAATAAATTACATTCTTCCATTAACTGATATGTTATATGAAACTAGGAATCATTAATATATTTATTCATTTACTGCTGTGCATGAAATTTTCCATTTTTAATTTTAATTATACAGTGAGAATGCATTTGAGATAATTACTTGTAATTAAATTGTTCCCGCTTCGTCCAGAGAAATTATTTTATTATGAATTTCTTTATGAGTGTACATATGATACAGTGCATTGGTAAAGTAGGGAATAAATTCAATAAAAATTAAAATGGAAGTTGTTAAAAAAAAAACGCTAATCCGTCGATTTGTATTTTCAGTTTAAAGTTTTTAACGTTGCAGCGTAATTTTAAAAAAGACATATGACGTCTTTCTTCGTTTTTGTTTCTTAAATTAAAACTCCATTTTTTATTGCAGAATTAGAAAAAGCACACTTCTAACATACGATAAGGTAAATAAGGGTAGTGGGTACATAAGGAATTTTTTAGGAAATATTGTCTTAAAAATTAAAAATGTGAAAATATGTATCCAAAGTAAATATTCGAATTGAGCACCGTTGACAATCTCCATTGCAGCACCTCGCCAGTATTGTTATTTTATTTACTTACTTTGTTGTCAGTGTCACAAAAAGTTAACATTGTACATTTTGTTAGAGTTAAGCTGGATTTATAAACTCGAAAAGTTGGTGAGGTTGAAGTTATGACCAGTTTGTGAGGTTAGATATTCCGAACTTCGAGCATAAAAATTGGTTATCTCGAACTACCCGGGAAGTTTTCGAACCTTACATAAGCTTTACATGAACAACATGAACGAGTGTATAAATGGAACTGAATGTTCCCTTTAGTTTAAATTGAACTCCTATTTCCAACAGCAACTGAACCTCAACCTCGCCAACTTTTCGAGTTTATAAATCCAGCTATAAAACCGTAGCGTTTGACATTCACACAGTGAATTGAGTATCTCTTTATGAATTTGTATACAGATAGGGTAAGGTTGCATTATTTTGACCATTTTTCAAATATTTTTTTTTTACGTATTAATACATATGTGGAACTTTTGTTACAACATTAATTTATTGCGAGTTGTTTTCATTTAAAACCCCTAAAAGTAAAAGATGAATAGTACTTACAAATATTTTATTTTTACAAGAATCGAAATTATTGCAAAAGTTCAATTTAGGATACCAGTGTCCTTATTTGGACCGCCTGGGTCTTAAATTGGACCGACTTTAAAAAATGTCTTTAACACGTCGCATTAAAGAAAAAAAACTGAATGAAGTAAGTATGTTAGTAATGTAAGTGTGTTTAATTTTTACAGTTTGAATATATTTTAGATTTAGGTGAAACATTAGCACATTTTGTGTGAGACCAAACTTTACATCTGAGGCACTGAATCATTTCTTCAACCAATCCAGATTCGCATATTTCACAATACCAGTTGTCAGATTTAGATTGAACGGATTCTACTGCCTTTTCTGAACTTGCAATTTCTGATAATTTTAAATTTTTCTTGAAAGATTTTGCTTTGAATATTTCAGATTTTGCTTTCAGTTCTTTTGTGTATGGTGAACTGGCCAGTCTATGGCATCTTGAGTACGAGACACTTTTGAAGATTTCATTGTTTTTGTTGATAACGATGGAATATCGTTAACTGAAACGGTGAAAAAAGTTGATGCTACGATCTTATTTTTTGAAATAATTTTAACCAAAGGGATATCGTCTCCGGAAGTGGATTCTTCTGCTTGGGGTTCTATATTATCGTCGAAGAGACTACTTAGTAAAATCGAAGCGGCAAAATCAGTTTCTTCAAATATATTTGGATCGATTGGCCAAATACCTGAAGCACGAAATGTATTTTGGGCATTCCTTACAGTAGCGGCAAGACCATAAGCTTCACCAATTAAACCTGAAACTTCAAACATCGATAATGTATGACCCACGTTACTTCTTATCCATTTCTCTGTCCATAAAATTTTTGTAAGGGTCTGAAGAACCCGACATCTAAGGGTTGAAGACGGTCTGTAGTGTGACTTGGTAACTGTAATAACTTAATCCCATTATCTCTAGCAATTTGTAAGGCTTGAAGGTTCTTATTATGGGTGCTGTAACCATCCAGTTATAATATGTTTAATTTATTAATAAAATGGTTCAACCATGTGACAAAAAGGTCAATATTTATATATCCAGTGCCGCTAATAGCAACAATGCTGCCAGGAGGAGCCACAGTAGTATTTACCCCCCTTTCGCCACTCGAAATACTTCCAATCTGGTGTTTTCTCTTTTTTGCTAACACTTTTTGACAGTTTCTTTTACGGTTGAGCAACCGGTTTCATCGACGTTGAATATCTGAGTAGCAGTAAACTGATTTTCGTCAGAAAAAAGCTCAAAAAATGCATAAACTCTTTGTTTGCTAAATCCTCTAGCCCTTGCCATTGATGTTTTTTCGGGCTGCCTCAAGGATATTTCTTTATGTGTTGACATCAACCCATAGTACCATTTTCTGCCTGCCATACGCTTCTTGGTATTAAA
This sequence comes from Polydrusus tereticollis, assembly GCA_963920685.1. Lineage (NCBI taxonomy): Eukaryota > Metazoa > Arthropoda > Insecta > Coleoptera > Curculionidae > Polydrusus > Polydrusus tereticollis. The sequence continues at coordinate 20,551,121 of OY987330.1, read as the reverse complement.
ACTATGCGACAATTTATTTTTTGTTGCCAATTCAAATGCTAACTTGCGAACAACTGTTATGGTCATTCCGAACATTCGTTCTTCAAAAGCCAAAATATGCATTGCCAATTCATCTTCAAGTTGTTTGCTAAATACAGGAAACCTGCCCATGCTTTTTTCTGCGTTATTGGCACGCTTATTTTGGTTTTCAAGGTGTCTTTTTAGTGTGACTTTACGCACTTTAAAATGCCGTGCACATTCATTGAGGCCATAGTCACCATTACGAAAAGCCACAACAGCACCACTTAAGTCTTGTATAGTCCATTGTCCGTATCTACCGCGCTTTGACATTCTGTAAAAATAAAAGCCTCAATGAGGATCCTAAATTGGACCGGTTCAGTTTACAGCGTGACTGCCGGTCCAATTTAGGGTGCGGTGTTTCAAAACTACATAACGGCAAATTTTAAAATCCACAACTTCTTGTAATTTAAAGGTTATGTTATTAAAACATTCCTAAAAGCCGTATTACAGTCACGCAACTAATTGCAGCAATAAATGGCAAGGTCAAAGTATTGCATGAAAGAAAGTTGCACAATGTAAAACAGCGTGCAAGTCCATGCAACTTTTTCCTAATTGCAACAAACCTTCTAACCTCAAACTTGTTATTGTTATTGTTTTATTTTGTGATTTTCTGGTGTTTGTGAAATATTTTGTGTTTGAAATGAAATAAATAAACAAAATAAATAAATTTAAGCGGAAAAAAGTACTCACTGCATCATTATACACCATTAATACTGTTGGTAACACAAAATTAACTACTTTTCCCCCAGACCTGCAGACTTGCACGAGCAATGCAATAAATATCGCGCCAGACCGATAAAACTTTCGTGCAACTTAGTTGCACCAAGGGATCAGCTGAGCTTCGACTGCGCATGCCTTTGAGCAATTCTTTATGCGTCTTGCATGGACTTGCATCGAGTTGCGTGACTGTAATATGGCTTTAACAGTAGGTACCTGCTATTTAAATATATAGTTAACATAATATACATATTTATATTCTGGTTACTTACTTGAACAGCAAGTTGTAATATTTTACTATCGGGTTCGTAAAAAACACTAAAACCGGTGTATTTCCCTTAACGTTAACGCAATAGAAACACGTGTTAGAATCTAAACATATATTGCAATTTACTTTTGATTACAATGAATAGATGGCACCAGTGGCACTTCGTTTCTTTAAAACAGCGATGGTCCAATTTAGGAGTCGGTCCAATATAGGCGACTAATAAAAAAAATATAATATGTTTATGTTAATTAAATACTTTTAAGATAAACAAAAATTATGCGGCATAAGTTTTTGATTGTAGCATTCCAAACAGAACCCATTAAACCTAGCACTATACAATGGGTAGGTAATACCGTTTATTTTCTTTTATTTCAAAAACAGACATAAAACTAAATTTCATCAAAATTAGAGCTCATAAAAATAATTACTGCTGGCCATTCTGAAACGGACATAATAGTTTGGGGCTCTGTTGTTAATTGCCAGTACTTAAAACTTTCAAATCCTTTTGTCCTGTCCAAAATACAAATATTAAAAAATTATTATTTTATACTGACATGAGCAATTAACATTAGGAACATTTAAAAACTGCGTTTAATAATATTTTGTGTAATACAGAGTGTCTCGTAAGTATATATAGACCATAAGGACTAATAAAACCATACTACAGTAGATATTTTTTATAATCGGGGAAGTCAGGTACTCTACATCGATGAAATTAAGCACATTTTTAAAATAATATATTAGAATACTACAATAACACACCAAACGTTTTTATTTCGTTAACAATGTAATATTGACAGCACTTTTCTAAATTGTTTGATTCATTGAATACATAAGACTTAAGTAGGTAATAAAGGATTATTCCTATGGTCAGTATGCTGACATGCATCTAAATTATGGACAGGCACTCGGCAATTGTGTGGAGGCGAGAAGAATTTATTCTGATACATTTTCAAATAGACGCGTTACCGCACCGAAGATCTTTTGAAAGGAATATTGAATGGGGTTAGCCGATACTTGATGGAGATCGATATTCAATTTATAGAATGAAACACTTGTTTCTAGATTTCCACTAACTTTTATTTAAAATTTGTTGACAATTGTTTCGGGAACACTGTGGCTTCTTCGGATGTTTATAAACGAACGAATATAACACAAGAGTATACTACAAAAGCCTAAGTACCTAATTAGAAATTATACAGGGTGGTGATCAAGTTTGGAATAATATTTCTGAACAGGTAAACTTAAAAAAAAAAAAAACGCTCAGACACGTCGATTTTTATTTCTATTTCTGCATTTTTTAGCTAATACTAGAATATACAGGGTGTTACGTAAATGAATTATCACGCCAATGTCAGTTTTTGTAAATGGAACACCCTGTATAATATTTCATTTTTCGATTCTACGCAAGATTCTAAGCAGATTTTGTTTATGATGTCCTATACCTACTTCAACTGTTTACGAATTATTGACAATTAAATGTTAGACACCTTCAATAAAAATAAAAATATAAATTGAACTGTTTGAGCGTTTTTTTTTTAAGTTAACCTGTTCACAAATATTTCTATTATTTCCAACTTTATTTTCATTCGTATAGGGTGTCTCAAAAAATCAGTAGATATTCTATGACATTTGCCTATGAATTTAACTCTCTAAAAAGTTAATTTTGTTGAATGGGTGTTATTTATTCCATTTTATACTCTATCAGGAAAACTAAATACAATGACAATTAATTACACCATATTAGCGTGTAAATAAGCCCCGCTAGAAGGTTATTTTAACACATTGAGTGTAAAACTTATTTTTTAATCGTTTTCTTTACAAGGCCCAGGGTAAAAATACCTAAACCCGTGTTACCGAAAAGACAGGCGGCAACAAGTGGTGTGAAATTCTAGGAATTGACACATGATGCCGATGCTACGTGCAAATTCAACTTTCAAGTCAGTCTGATTGTGCTCTTTGAACGAGATATAGAATAATGTTATATTTAAATTAAAATATAGAAACAAAGCAAAGTTCTGTAAAGTGCCAAATGGGAGTGCCTCTTATGAGGATCTTGTTAAATTGGGTAAGCATATTAACAAAATTTAATAAAAACCTTACTAATAAGTACGCCATTTTTAAGAAACTAACTAGGCATTTACATTGTTACAGTTTTCCTTTTAGCTTTTAAGTTATTCTGATATAAGCTTACACATTTAATGTATTCCTTTCTTATATAAATACTTAGGTACCTACCTACATACTTTACTTCATAGATCTCTAAATAAATATACGATTAATATAATACTCGTTGTTTAGTGTTCTAAGTATACATATATTTATTATGTTATTTGTTTTGTTAAGCTTAACAATGCTCATTTTACTAAATTGTTAAACTATATAATAGGTGTGTTATTTTGTTCAACTAGTTATAATAATAAGTGTAAAAAAAATTACAGGGTTTTCCAGTTCTGTTGTAACCATAATTTTGTTTATAAATAAACGATAAATAATCCTCAATATTTTCATTCATTTAACAAACCTTTTCCAAGCGATCTGAAGATTTATATATATAAGAGACTACTACTTTCGGCTTTAATTAAGTCATTTAATCGTGTATCAAACTAAGCAGAGGTTAATAATGTAAAACATCTTGAATGCATAATTTTTTTACATTTTAATTATAAACGCCCGGTTAGTTTGATACGGGATTAAATGACTTAATCAAAGTGGAAAGCATTCTAGCCCTGGGTAGATAATTTTATTACACTCACTATATAGTAAAGTCACACCCAAATAAAATAAAATGTACACTACAATAATATGATATTTACACTAATAATCACAAATTACCATTAAAAAATGGTTTACTTAGACCTCTCATTATTTCTTTTACACCCTAGAAGGATAGGTTTACAATCTGTAAGTTTAATTTACACACGATAGTGTAAATGTACCTACCCATAAATTAGAAGAATTAACACTCATCAAAAAATAAAAAAAAAAACATTCAAAAATTTTTTTTTTACCAGATTTACTGATTGGTTAATATGCCCTATAGAGTGTGGTCCTATATGTACCACCATTGAGTGTTAAATTTAACACTTAATTTTTTACTGTGCACTTACCGGACACCTTACATAATATAGGATCCAATTTTCTCAGTGCATCGATAACTGGTATATTTACCCACTGACAAATTAAAAAAGACTCTCCCTGCAGACATAACTAAAAGAGACCAAATAATAATTTTAAACAATTTATTGCAACCGTTTACTTTGCTCTCTTTAGCTGTTTAGGATTAAAAGAGTTGGCGTGAACCACTTTGTGCACTTAGCACTAAAAGTTCAAAAAAATAATAACAATAACCCTAAAACTAGTTTCTGTATGGGAAAATTTGCAATTTCCCCAGAAAGTTTAAGATGTTCTTGTTTTAAGACATCATTTGTTTTACGATAATGAACGCATTACACCTATACCGTCGTCGTCTTAGCTTTTATGCATAATCGATTTTATCTTGAACAATTAAGTTGCTTTCCCGTTATAAGTTGGCGGAAGTTAAGCGTCTTTATGTTGATGAGAGAAGTAATAATGGTCCAAATCAAGTTATGCAATTTTGTTTTAAAAAGGCAACCCCAGTTACTATGTTAGTTTGGATTAAATACCTAATATAGGATATTATTTAAGTTGGCATTACGTTGGAAGTATTAAAAAAACTTATTATTCAGGAAAACGGAGCACAGTTTTAAAGTTAAATGCATATTAAGTAATAATTTTCATTTTACTAAAAAATCAACCGATATAAACTAGTCAACAATTGAAACGCCCTATGCGAAATTTTGCATCAATTTTGAGGTTGAATTTTGAAGAATATTTGGTGCATTTTTTGAAGCGAGACAGATTTGGATATGTGTGACTATGGACTTAGCCGGCGCAGGTCGTATAATATAGAACGGATAAGGGATATTCTCTGGTAATTTGTTGATGCATACAAAAAAAGGTCAGATATTGTAGACACATCGGAGCATTTAATCTAATGATAAGAAATTACATCAAAATGCAAAATTCAATAGAATATGAGAAAGACAACAGCGCTAGAGCAAAATTTAAATTAATTAATTTTTTAACACCTATTTTAATTTTAATATTAATATAAAGGTAGAACCCAATATAAGCAATATTAAAAGAAATGCTATTACCTAACCTAAAAATTTCTTATAATAGTATATTTTATATAATGGAAAGCAGGCAGCTACCAGGGAACACCAATGATGAGGTACGGGATGCCAGTGGCTTTTCATGTTAAAAAGAATAACCAATGTGTCAAACATTATAAAAAAAATTGCCGAGGACACAAATGAGGGAAAGCCCAGTAATCTTTCAAAATGCATTATTTGCTTATTTCGATAAACAATTACTTATAATGTTTTTGTCAGGCACAAGTTTTCCAGAGTTAATTTTTGAATTAGTGTATATAAAGAAATGAGACAAAAAATCTTTCCCCTGGTAAAGAACTTTACATGGACACCAATGGCCAACGTTTCTTGTAAGATTTAAATGTATTAGCATTGAAATAGGATGTTCTGATGACTCGCATTTTCAAAAATCGAATAATACTTTGTCATTATGGCTTAATCATGGTCGGATTCGTGAGAGGAACTTTTATTAACATCGTTTATAATAAGCGGTTCAACCATTCCTTCGATTACAATATCGACCTGCCACATTTTGGCTTCTTCTTCTATCACATGATCGATACACCTTTTCCACTTTTCCTCACTGATTTTACCCATAGCTTACATAAAGAGTCTTTTTAAATCCACCATTTTATAAGTCGTGTTTTCTCTGGCGACATCTGTCTTTATTTGAGCTTATATAAGTTCGATCGGGTCTAATTCGCAGTGGAAAGAAGGGAGTCTAAGCATAGACATTTCTTGTAACTTTGCCATTTCATCGACTGCGTATTTTGTGAATGCACTTTTCTGGAAATTGGCAAGTAACAACAGTTCTTCCTTTAAGGAATCTAATGGAAATTCTATTTTTCTTAAAGTTAGCCATTCTGTTATTTAACTTTTTCGCCACGCCCTTGTCGGTAATCTTTTCGTCAGTCATCAGTCCAACATTTGTTCAAACCATTCTTTAAAGACATCGGCATTTATATCTTCGTGATAGTCTCCTGTATTTTTAGATTGGAACATCAGTAGACCACCTTTAACGAAGCCTTCAGAAGTTCCAATATGGGTTATCATAAGTCGATGTTCTTTTCCATATGGCGGTCCTAATCCCGTGGACAATCCTTCCAAAAAAGCTTGCCTTGAACTTTTAAAATGTTCATCCTGCCGAAATTTAGTCACAGTATGGTCTTCATTTAGTCATGTTTCGTCTCGATAAAATATTTTTTTGTTTTCTTCTCTGGCTTTTCGGATGCTTTTTAAGTAATTTCTTCTCCAACAGACGATATCGCGTCTGTCTGTTAAAGTCGATTAAACCCATTTCTTTTAATAATTTCCAACAAATTTCTGCACATAGATGGGTAGTCCTGGTCTTCTCGAATTGAGGACAAAACTTTGTCCAGTGTGGAAACTTCTCTTTTTAAAAAGAAACTATGAACCTATCGCCTTATTCTCTGCACTAAAACGTCATCCAGCTCAAGTTCTGGTCGTCCTGGAGAAGTTTTTGGAGGTTTGACGCCCACCCTTTTTTCTTCATTTAAAAGTTTATATATATTATATTGTTGTTTTTCCAATATTAAGCATATCTGCTGTAAATTGCACTGCATTGTCAACACTCAAATCCGATTCTTACTTTAAATATAATCGTAACAGTTAAGAATTTTTCATTTGCTGTAAATTCTCGATATTTAATTAAAAAAAACACTGACACTTCACACTTTGACTAGTTTCACTGAGAAATAAACACCCAAGGTAGGTATATATAGATATAAATAGGTGTATTATTCCAATAGAGGCGCCCATAAAGGCAAAATAACCACATAATTAGCAAACAGGTAACCAGAATTGGGTACAAAGAAAAGGAAAAAAAAAACTGGAAAACGTATTTCCATCATATTGTACGGAGGTATCACTTCAGAACTATCACTTAACATTTTGGTAAATCGACTACAGAAGTCAATATTTCTGCTCTAGGCCCCACAAAATCAGCGGCTCGCTTACATAGTTTGAAAAACGCTTTTTAATTCCAGATATCCTAATGCCTATGGGTTTGAAATGAACCACATAGGGGTTTAAACCTAACCTACTGCAAAGACGATGGCTTTTTCAGCTTTATTACAACATATTTCCTGTAAATGCAAAACCTCCCGGGTGGCGAAGAAACGAGTTCAAGTCGTGCACGATAGTTCGACATTTTGCATTTTGAACCCCCGTTGTTTCACCTGCTGACTGGATTAAAGTCAGTGTAAAAATAAAACCGAAATAACGCACATTTCCTCATTCTCCAAAATTTCGCTTCCGAACGTGAAGTAAAAAATTCATTAAAATTCCGTTGGCCTACACGCTTTACTTCGCGTTAAAACCGAATTAAGCTTTCCAGAGTCGTTGAGAAACTTATAAAGATTGTATGATATGAATACTTACATACTTGCACACTTACATATTTAGCACATAGTTTTCTTAGAATCGGATGCATTATGAATTATGTAGCAATCTTGAATACATAAATATTGGAAACTATTCCTTTACTATGCATATAAAACGGCAATCTTGCATTTGGCTGGAATAAAAACGCCAACCAATTATTGATGTATTGAGTATTCAGATCATGAAAGTAAAGTTTTTAGTTCTTTACAATTTTCGAGGCATAGGCGTAGGTCAAATTATTTCATCCTTGATTATTCTGTATATTATTCATTTAAGAACTGAAATTGGAAGAGCTTTATTTCCATTATGCATAGGTATTCATTTTGTTTCCTACTACTTAAAATAGCACAAAGGCCTCCAATAAATCAGTCAACGGTGTGTCGAGTGGTAAAAAAATTTCGAGAAGCAGGCAGTGTTGGGGAAGCCGCTAGATCAGGTCGACCGAAAACAGCAACCGGAGGAGACAAAGCTTTGGATAACATGCTCTCAATACATGAAAATCCAACACAATCATCCAAGCCAGTGGCAATGCATTTTTGCGTGTCTCAACAGTCAGTGAAAAATTTGTTTTAGCGGGAGAAGTTCCATTCCTACAAGATAAAGTTGGTGCACGAGTTAAACGAGAACTATTTTGATAGAAGACCTGAATGTTGTGAGCTGATGATGGAAAGATGCAATAACGATAATAACTTCGCAACAAATATTTCCATTTAAATGGCATTGTTAATAGACACATCTAACGTTATTGGTCTGCTGAGAATACTCACTGGTTCCAGGAAGGTCATACTCAGAGGCCCGAAAAAGTCAATGTTTAGGCGGGCATAGTTGGTACACATATTGTGGGTCCTTTTTTCATAGATGGTAATTTGAATGGCGAAAAATATCTGAACCTCCTCAGAAGTTACATAATTCCTTCTTGCAGAATGATTTTACTGGGTGTAAATAATGGCATAAACGAACCGGTATGGTTCCAGCAAGATGGAGCACATGTGCATTATGCGGCAAATATTAGACAATACATAGGATACATAGGATACAATACAACGGATAGGCAGAAGAGGTGCTATTGACTGGCCTGCGCGGTCCCCGGACTTAACTTCGCTTGACTTTTTTTTGTGGGGACAGTTGAAGAACAAACTCTACGTTAACCGTCCAAATAACTTAGAATCTTTAGGAGTTAGAATTAGTGCTAAAATTTGGGCCGTTCCAGAGGACTTCCTTTTAAACGTTGTAGACGGGTTTAGGGATCGACTGGCGCTCTGCTTAGCAGAAAATGGTGGTTTTTGAACACCTGATCCACTGAAAAGGTTTCACATAATAATAAACAATATTCCGATGTTAAGTTGTTCAATTTTCTAGGCGGGACTTTTTTGCTACTCTTTATATATTTGTACTCGTCAAAATTCAGGGCTTTTTCCCCGTCTGGTTTATAGATTATGTCGAATATAGAAATTCCCTATCAGTATTTCACCTATTAATACTGTAGTATAAGCGCTGCTCCTTATATAAAAAGAATAATCAGCAAATTACTCTTACTATACAATAAGAAAATATGACAATTTTATAGAAAAAAGAACTGTACGTTATAGAAACAAACTACGATTAATTTAGTTATTAGTACGTCAAACCTAACTTAAAAAACTCTTCGTAGGCCTGTGTTATTTTTGTCCATGCATCGTTTTTTTTTAAATAGGAAGTTTTTTGGCATTTTGACACTAAAATAGGAAACCACAGGCTTCCTTGGTGCGACGTTTCATCAATTTATTTCACTTCTTCAGGTTATAATATTAAAATTAAAATACTTTAAGAGCAACTTCATTGCCCGGAACGGGCTTTCTGAACTCCTTACATAAAAAGTGGTTATCTCGAACTACTGGAAACATTCTCGGAATTGACTTTGCAAGAAGTGAGTTTATAAATTAAACTGAGTTCCTTTAGTTGGAATTGAATTATTATTTAAAACCCCAACACAAAGTCTCAACGTTGCGAGCTTTTTAAGTTTGTAAATCCTGTGTTGTAAAAATCATTAAGTTGGTTCCTAATTCTTTCATTAGTTAATAAATAATGGCAGTATGTCAAAAATGAGAAAACAACACTTGAACGCTGACAGCTTGTAACTCGAGGAATATTAGGATATTGTTTTTTTGTTATATCTCCAAGGTTCGTAACGCCTTTTCCGAGCGCCTTGTATAGATACTTAGTTCTACATAGATGCAACTCTTACACAGGTTATCAAAATATACAAATAACGACTACAAATAGTAAAAGTTAGATAAAAGAAATTTAAAACGTAAAAACAAGTGCACTAAAATCTAAATAAGCCGAGCGTGAACGCATAAATGCTATAATATACTTTTTACTTTGCATACAAAATGGCAACCTTGCAGTTTGCAGGAATAAAACTTCAACCAATTACTTACGTATTGGGTATTCAGATCGGGCGCGTTTAAAGTTTTTACATCTTTGCAATTTAGAAAGCATAGGTGTGCCTGGAATTTGTTACTCTTTAAATAAAATAAAATACGGATACGATTTGACAAAATATGATCATATATGAACAGTGTTTCCAGTGATTGATATGGTTCCTCTAAATCTGCGAATTTTCAAAAGATTCTTGTATAAAAGCAATGTTGACAAAAAAATTACACTACTCAATTTTAATATCTTAACTTTGTTCGATATGCATGGCCCTATGAAAAAAATCGAGAATAACAGTAACCTGCACAGTAAAAAATTGAGTGTTAAGGTTAACACTTAATGGTGGTACATATAGGACCACACTCAATAGGGTATATTAACCAATCAGTATATCTTGCAAAGAAGACATTTTTAAATGGATTTTTTACTTTTTGATGAGTGTTAATTCTTCTAATTTATGGGTAGGTACATATTTACACTATCGTGTGTAAATTAAACTCACAGATTGTAAACCTATCCTTCTAGGGTGTAAAAGAAATAATGAGAGGTGTAAGTAAACCATTTTGTAATGGTAATTTGTGATTACTAGTGTAAATATCATATTATTGTAGTGTAAATTTTATTTTATTTTGGTTCGACTTTACTATAGTGAGTATAGTAAAATAATCTACCCAGAGCTAGAATACTTTCCATTTTGTTTAAGTCATTTAATCCCGTATCAAACTAACCGAGCGTTTATAAGTCATTAAAATGTAAAAAAGTATGCATTCAAGATGTTTTACATTATTAACCTCTGCTTAGTTTGATACATGATTAAATGACTTAATCAAAACCGAAAGTAGTAGCCCCTAATCTATACATATAGAAATATTCAGATCGCTTGGAAAAAGTTTGTTAAATGAATGAAAATATTGAGCATTATTTATCGTTTATTTATAAACAAAATGATGGTTACAACAGAACTAGAAAACCCTGTGATTTTTTTACACTTAATATTATAACTAGTTAAACAAAACGACACACCTATTATATAGTTTAACAATTTAGTAAAATATACATATATATATAACATATAACTACGTTTAATGTACCTCATTGTCAAGCTTAACAAAACAAATAACATAATAAATATATGTATACTTAGAACACTAAACAACTAAATAAAAGTAAGCTTTGGAATAATATAAAAGAATAAAATTCATGAGTTATTTCGTATATTTATTACCTAAGTATTTATATAAAAAGGAATACATTTATATTAATATTATAAGCTTATATCACAATAATTTAAAAGCTAAAAGGAAAACTTGAGCAATGTAAATACCTACTTAGTTTCTTAAAAATGGCGTACTTATTAGTACGGTTTCTATTAAATTTCGTTAATACGCTTACCCAATTTAACAAGATCCTCATGAGAGGCACTCTCATTTGGCACTTTACAGAACTTTGCTTTGTTTCTATATTTTAATTTAAATATAACATTATTCTATATCACGTTCAAAGAGCACAATCAGACTGACTTGAAAGTTGAATTTGAATGTAGCGTCGGCGTCATCTGTCAATTCCTAGAATTTCAAACCACTTGTTGCCGCCTGTCTTTTCGGTATCACGGGTTTAGGTATTTTTACCCGGGACCGTGTAAAATAACGATTAAAGAATAAGTTTTACACTCAATGTGTTAAGATAACCTTCTAGCGGAGTTTATTTACACGCTAATACGTTGTTATTAATTGTCATTGTATTTAATTTTCCTGATAGAGTGTAGAATGAAATAAATAACACCCGTTTAACAAAATTAAATTTTTAGAGAGTTAAGTTCATAGGCAAATTTAATACAACAACTTTGGTCCCATATGTGTAAACATGTGGTAAATTATGTTGATCCGGGTGTTAACATTAACACTACTTTTTTTTACCACTCCTGAAATAATTTCTACCAGGTGGATATTTTTTACTGTGTAGGGACCATGGTTAACGGCCAACATTAAAGTATTTATGAAGCAAAGGGACAGTGCTTTGCAAAAATTTACAAGAACTAATTTAAATGAAGATTGGATTAACTATAAGTATTTGCGAAATTCTACTTTGGCTTCGATAAGAAGAGAAAAGAGAAGAGTTGTTTAAATTCTTTGTGTGCCGAGAAAAAATCTAAAAAAATTTGTTCTGCCCTAAAAAGCTTTACCATTTGCGCTAATAAAAGCAGTTTAATACCTAAAGTGTTATCTGATCCTAACGATATTATTACTTTCTTTGCTGCTTTTCTTCAAAATATATCTAATTTTAATGATACAGTTAATTTCTATGAAAATAGTGTTTTAGGTGATACATTACAGTTTTCGTTTAGGCCAGCTGAAGTATCTGACGTCAATAAAACTTTAAACGGAATTTCAACAAATGCGACAGGGGTAGACGAAGTTTTGCCATTGATGCTGCAGTATTGTAGTCCATATATCGATAAATATATTACACACATAATAAATTGCTGTTTGGAGGTCAGTTACTTCCCTGATCAATGAAAAATATCAATTATTGGTAAACCATTATCCTAGGTCAGTAGTAGTTTAAACGAGTAATAAGCATTTTACCGGCAATTTCTAAAATTTTTAAAAGGATCTGGTATAACCAGATGTACAGCTATTTTACTGATAATAATATCATCCCTTTCACACAATGTGGATTCAGAAAACATTTTGGGACTGCTGTGGCTTTAACAAATGTAACAGATGGCATTATTCGTGCCTGTGATAACAAAATGAACAATATACTTATTCTTCTTGACCATTCCAAGGCTTTTGATACCATTAATCATCCACTTCTTGTATCTAAATTAAAATAGTATGATTTTGTTAATAACTCTTTTCTTCTTATTAAATCATACCTATTTAATAGATATCAGAAAGTTTTTTCTGATAATAATTATTCTGAACAAGTCGATATGCATTCTTCCACTCCGTGGGATATATTTTAAGATTGTAAACAGGCCTCTATTTATTTTCTTAAAGATTAATTGTAGGAATCCAATATTATTGGCAATTTATATTATCATTAACTTACATATCCAAAAAAAAGCCTTCTTCTCTCTTTGTTATTTTTCAACTTCATAGACCCGTATTTTTACAATAAACCTGAATTATTATTTCTTAATTCGCGACCGCTTATTGAACTAAGATGTAGGTGTTCAGTTCTATAAATTGTGATAGTAAACATGAATATTTAAATATATTTTAATAAACTTTTAGCTATCTTTGACTTTATGCCGTCATCAAATGTTGACCCTTAATTAGTTTATCTATATGAATTTATTATTTTGACAATTAAGGACTATTTAAAAACAATTTTTTGCTTTTGTGTTATTAATTTTGTTGTTATTGTTAGACCAAAACTTATTTACACTCTATTTTTAGTATAGCTTAGCTCTAACCCGAACTAACCTCTCCTCCACTGAACTGTGAATAATGAAGACGAAGCAGAAGTAAAATTTTGTCGTCCATACGAACTGTATAATTTTACAAAGTATTTCCTCCTAGAAAGACGTTATTACCAGCACGTGATACGAAATCTATATTCGAAAACATTTACCTTTCCCGGACATAAACTTTTAGTTTAACTTGTCTAGATTATTATTTTTTTAGGTTATATCCGCATAACCAAATATGCAGGTTATTGGCCAGTGGCTACGTCATCGAGTTATGACATGATTAAATTTATCAATTGCATTAATTACACTGTTCAACAAAAAAATCCTCCTAATGAAACAAATGAGTATTTTGTAAAATCTGTACATAAATTGGTATACAATTGACATGCAAATTGCTAAATTACCCTCAAATTTCATGGAAAGGCTCTATAGGCAATATAATGGCGCCACGCATTTATTACCTGCAAACCGTGATCACCAATTCGTATTTTCCGCAATTTGTATACCTACAACGAATGTTGTGTGAATAAAACCGATACCTTTTCTTATATTTGTGGCGAAATTACTGCGAAAACTCACCGAAAACCTTCATCTCCGCTTGTGAAAAAGGCTTATGAACTATATTTTGTCAGTAGAAATGGTGACCTAGATTGTGGCACTAGAAATTTGATGCAGTTCGTCTTTGAGAACATTAAGAGGGTAGTTGAAAGGTACTCATAAATCTATGCCGCTTGCAGTTCCAATAGTTTGGAGAGAACCTCGTGACCATTATCGGATATTATGTTGAATAACAGCCCAACTAGATAAAGTAGGAACGTAGGAATAAAACACCTCAGGAAAGTCCTGGTTAGCTGGAAACGCTCCAGTGTAACTTAAAACCAAGCCGGGATAATAATTTGCCCATTCTTATTAGCGCACTTCCAGAAAACCTGGATTTTATAAGTTTCCAAATCTAATTAAAGTTTGCCTCTTAATTTAGGGAATGAGAGGTCGGTTCGATCTTTTGCCGATTCTACTTCTCTTTTCTTCTGTCGCGGTCGCGTCCCGAGTAACTGCAATTTCGTTAACGAAAAACATCAATGGAAACTGTAAAACTTCATAATAGTTAATTTGTGGAGTTTTAAGTCGACTAATCTCAGGTTTGTTAACAACTGCTTTACAGTTTTAAAAGGTTCCTCTTGATTAAATAACCTGATTAGTTATTTGTAAACTTCTAATTTAATATTATTTTTAAACTGTATACCACAGTCAGTTGTTATTATTAGTTACCACCTTAATAATAATAATAATAATAATAATGTCTTTATTTCTGTTTACAGAAAAATTTACAAGGGTTATAATATAATGTTGAACGAGAGACATATCTTGTTAAACTTTCTGTAAACCAGGAAAGGCGAAGTTCAGATATGGATAGCATCTAAGTAAGATCGATCCTGATCGACTTAACCTTTGACTTTATCGAAAAGTGTGTGGGAAACAGCATTTCTCGAGTCCATAGGCTTAATATCTGTGCAATCATATAAGCTCTAATTTTCGAAGCTTAAGATTGTCATTGAAAGTAGTTATATCTAAATAATTACATCCCGGTTTACTTGGTAAACAGATGTGTAAAGAGATGCGTTTTGAAATTTACTGGCGGCGTGGAGAGAGTTGTACAGTCTGGCAGCATTAAAAGTGAAGCAGCGTCCAAACATGTAGGATTTATGCTAGGGTGGGGTTATCATACCACGGAATCGAATGTTTATGTTATGTACCGGGTGTCCCACTAAGAATGGCTGTCGGCCGTATCTCAGAAAGTGTTACTCGAATGGCTTGCGGAAAAAAATATATTAGGTAAAGTGGTCATGAGAAATTGCTGGAAATTATTTTCAAGTTTCTCAGACTGGCGCTAGAGGGCGCAACAGTAACGGTAAATATGAATCACGAAGTTTTCTCAAAAGTCGCCTAGTAAAGGTATTCCGAAAATAACATTTTCGTATATTTCGAAGATTTATTAATAAAATTCACCTCTAGAACGTGTTCGTCACTTTTCAAATAAAGTGGTGGGGGAAGGTTGAACATTATTTGTAATAAATGCTGATAACTCCGGTCTGGCTTAACATAATTTAGTAAACTTAGTTTTGTTAAAAAGGGCTTTTCTCACTCTATATACCGTTTTATGAATTACGGCAATATGTGTTATACACTAGGCCTTAGAGGGCGCTGTCTTACAACTTCACAAACATTGCGCGTTTCTTCCATAATTGTAAATATAATAGTATATTCAATTTTACCTGACTACAAGGATGGTTAAAAGTCTAAGAAGTCGGCGAAAACTGCAAGTTAATATCTATTTTCAATCCGGAGATATCAACAACAATAATCATAATTACGGAACATTATGATTTTATTTTCAAGTTGCCATTGTAAAGGTTTTTTTAAGCATTTTATATCGGGAATAACTTATCCCAACTAAAACGAGTCGACACAGATTTCAGTTATTGCTGAGATATATTCGTTTTGCAGATAATGGGGAAGCAGATAAAACTGACCGTTTGTTTGAAATACGTAACATATTTAGTATAACGCAAAGCAAATTCTGTGAAAATATTTTTTCTGCTAAAACATGTTATTTTTAACGCTTGCGAAAAACAGTAAGATGGTATTACAAGGCCGTTTTTGAGATTCTACTGAATACTACAGTGGTCAATTGATTTATTATTTTTAAAGAACTCATGTCGGGAAAACATCATATAACCCAATTTAGCGAACACTTGATCTTGGCTATGATAGGCAATGACAGTGCAAAAAAAAATACTTAATAAAACATAAACTCATTGAAAAAGAAGAAACAGCAACCCAAAATAGAACAAAGAAGGACCACTGCAGTAGCTGCCACAACAAAATAAAAAACAAAGAAGGAAGAGGAGAAGCTCAAAAAACAACCAAAAAAGTTCCAACCAATGCAACATTGTTATAAGTATTTATTATTATTTTGAGACCGCCGGTTATACTCATGGCACTATAAAAATATGTTATTACTAAGGTGCTATGAGCATCACCGGTGGTCTCAATTTTCTTCTAGAAAAAAACATGTTTTTTTTTATTTAAGTTCTGTATTCATACCCTAAATAAATCAGTAAATTTGCGTAAATATGCTGTTTATAGTTTGCGGCCTCCTGTGAATAGAATTTACCCTCTTATGGTGCAAGCAAACTTGTTAATAATTATTCAAATTGTTGATAGAAGAAGACATAAGGAATATATCAAAATTGAAAACGATTAAAAACTGAAATTTAATCTGTACTCAGTTTTAAATTGCTTTGTTTAAAAATAAAAAAGAATTACATGTTCCATAATATTAATTATTATAAGCCTACAATTGCTATCCGCGACACTTCACTATACAATAAATTCAATGCAGCAAAATAAAACAGTTTTAAATCCGATCAAATGTTTTGTGTTTTTACGCTAATAAAATCCTTAATTTCAGTTCCATTAATTTTTCAACTTGTGTCACATAAATTATACGCCACATTTGCATACAGAACTAAAGTGTTTTTTGCATAATTTTAAAATACAATGCGTTATTGCTTGACGAAATGGTTTTTGCAATGCAACTTTTATCTGTTAAATATCGTTTTGGTTTTCACATATGAAAATAAGGTCGCTGGTTGTTATATTTGTGGTTCTACTCATCAGGGAATTTTCCGCGGCTCACCTAATTTTGTATATTATTTGTACGTATATAACATTAATTTGCGATTAAAACTGCACATCTTAATTGATTCTAGTATGACACTGAAAACAAGATCGTTCTTAAATATATTTCTTGCAAAAATTGTACTTTAAAGTGACAAATTCTCAGCCTCCTGGCATGTTCCTCGTACGAATTATAAGTTTTAGGTCTTAATCATGCCTTTATTTTAAGTGTGTACTTTAAATCTATACTAAAATAGAAATTTATAATATATATACTTTCAATAAATTTGTCTAATTTTACCATAATTGATAAATTTAATTAAAAAATACTGCATTAAATTTGGTCTCTCGGTTTTTACATCAGTCTCCTGCCACATTAAAACACGTTAAACTTATTGGGAATTACCGTATTTAGCGCGATGCTGTTCTATTGGAGTGACGTATCGAAGTGAAGTTAGGTTACAACCCCTCTCGTCGGTCATGTGTTGCGGCTTGTTTAGTCATTACGGAAAGGTATTTCTCAAGGTTCTATGGTGGCCAGTCAGCCTAACAAATATAGTATACTCTTTAAAACATTGTTAGAGATGGAAGGACCTCTGAAGAAGCTCGCCACTTGTGCTAGCGAAACGTTGGGAAGCAATTTCAACCGACGACGGCCTTTAGACACGATTCAGAACTACTCCAGTTCATCAACTGGCCGCGAAGCCTTAACCAAATTGTTAAATTACAGAAGTACAGGAAAAAATACCACTGATAGAAGAAAGAGCGAAAAGAACTAAAGACTGAAGACTCAGGCACACGAGTAGTAAAAAGAGCTTTGCTTGGTGAAGCTGTAGAAAAGCAATTATCACAAAACATTTCCAACGTGAGCACGATTAGTGAGAACAATACAATGCTTTTAGAACCTGTTCTTAAAAAAAGTAAACGAACGGTCTGAAACTGGTAGTCCCAGCCAGTGAAACATGGCCTTGATAAGACGAAGGAAACTTAAATCTGAGAAAAATACAAAAGATGACAAGTTAAAAGCAAGCCAATATAAAAGACCAAACAAAAGAAAACAATGATTTCGAAAACTGAAAAACCAAAGGGAGCAATGAAAGATGACAAAGAATCTGTTTAAACATTTAGATGAATGCTCTTTTTATTTCTACTTTTTAATATTTCATTTGCAAAACATGATTTGATTTTAATAAACTGGAGAATCTTGTATTTTGATACTCAGTATCCTGTGCTAGCCTCAGTCTCCTGAACATTTTTTTTAATGACCATAAAATTCTAGTATTTGCTTTTTTTGTCTGGCCCGTTCTAGATCAGTAAAAGAACGATCTAAGCTAGACTTCAAGCGACTTATATGACCATAAATGCCAAAAAAATGTCGGCCCGAAAATATCTTCATTTTCGTCCCTCGTGAGTAGAACTACCCATATCCATATATTTGGCGTTAAAGTATATATATTAGCTTAGGGTTTAGGGCAAGAGTACTATATTCTCTCAAGGCTCATCCTCGTTCATGCCATCAATAAACGAAAAAGCTGTGTTAGCAAGTGTAATGTATGTATTGAAGCCCTTAAACAATAATTTTAAAATAGCTTGCAAATCAGTAAACAATTTACGTAGCTTATTCTCTAGAGTAAAGAATTCAATTAACGTACTTGACAAAAGTGGGGTATATTTGTTGCCCTGTAACTCATGCACAGCTAAATATGCTGGACAGACAGGACGTAGTTTTGATATTAGAATGAAAAATTTAAACGCTCAGAAATCGTCTAATGACAAGAGATCAGCTTTTGGCCTTCATTTAAGAGAGAACTTACATAATTTTAATACTAAAGACAACTTCAGAATGCTACATAATGCGAATAAAGACCATAAGCTGAATATTTTAGAAAATGCAGAAATAGTCAAATTAGAGATTAATAATCAGATTGAGTGTTTGAACGTCCTGTCAACGCCCACTACAAAGCAGCGAAAATTGTGAATGAGTTTAAGTAATGAATGTTTATTTAAATATGCGTACCTCTCTTTGTGCAACCTAGATGCCGTTCTGGTTCGGTATATTTTGTTTTACTTTTTTTAAATGTTTTTTGGGTTTATCTTATTTATACGTAAGTAATACCTAATAATTTTGATTTTCAATTGAGACTATTATATAAATAAACTTTTTAGAGAGCTCTTGGAAATGGTATAAGAAACCGAAATGCGTAGAGGAAAATATTAAATATTTGTGAAGAATTTTGGATTTTTCTTTCCTCTTTAATACACTCCCCGACAATAAATTCGGGACAAAGATAATTTTAGTCAGGTTCATAGTCCTGTAATTGTTCTAATTGTTTTCTGATTCTGGTGACATTTTAGCGAAGTGTAGACTTGTGTCTTGGAATGTTAGCCTCAATTTTAATTCCCAAAAAATACTGATGGCTTCATCATTATACAGGGAGAAACAAAATATACTTTTTTACCCTCAATTTCTAATCGCCCTGTGGAATAATTGATCGTCAAAATTTGGCTTCATTATGTTTTCGTTTGAAGTGTGATCTTTTATTAACACAATGTTTTTTGGTTCACGTCATTATCTGCTTCTTAAGAAAAGATACAAATTTTTAAAGATAGTGTTGCAGTTTTTCTATTTTATTAACAATTCAGAACATTTCATTATCTTATCTAGTGAGCTTTTGGTTGCAAGAGCATATTTTACCAAATTGTCACTATACTGCCATTGCAGAATACACTCTTTAAAGTTTTTCGTTTAAAATAATGAGACCAGAAGATGTTGGACGATCTGTTGCATTAAATGACGATGCCCGCAATAAACGGTACATTGCTGAATTCTTAGGCAAACCAAAAAGTACTGTACAAGATGCGATCAGTCGGTTTCGGGCGACTGGTGAGTACATACGACGTGAGGGATCGGGGAGACCGCGTGTTACCAATCAACGTGATAACAATTTCATAAAGCTAATTGCATTACGAGATCGTAGCGTACGATCTATCGTTATTAGCCGTAGACTTTAAGATGTACGTGGTACCATACATAGCCTCTGCACGAACCATCCAGCGTAGGTTACAAGAAGGGGGTTTAATGTCCAGAAGACCAGTTGCATGTCCCGCTTTACTTCCAGAGCACCGTACAGCAAGATTACATTTTGCACATGAAGACAGAAACTGGGGAGCAGAAATGTGGGCGCATGTATTATTCACGGATGAATCGCGGTTTTGTCTGCGCTCATCTGACGGACGTGAACGTGTCTGGAGGAGACCGGGTGAACGATTTGCACAATGTTGCATATCTCCTAGGACGCCTTTTGGAGGCGATAGTGTCATGGTATGGGCTAGGGTATCACTATATGCCCGTACAGACCTAGTATTTATTGAAAATGGTTCTTTAACTGCTGACCGTTATATTCATCAATGTTTAGCCGATCACGTGGTACTGTTCGCCCACTTTGTTGGACAAAACTTTATTTTAATGCAAGACAACGCCAGTTGCACGGGTTGTAATAAAGGACAAGGTGAATATTCAGCGATTGGAGTGGCCCCCGCGTAGTCCAGATTTAAATGCTATTCAACACGTTTGGAATATGTTAAATAGACGTGTTCAGAATCGACACCCGGAAACATTGCCAGATCTTCGAAGAGCCCTTCTTGAAGATTGGGAAAATATTCCCCAAGAAGCAATTCAAAACTGCATTGAAAGCATGCCACGCCGCATGGTAGAAGTGATAAGAGCAAGAGGTGGCAATACGCGCTTTTAATTTTTCGATCATTATTTAGGCTCACTAGATAAGATAATGAAATATTTTGAATTGTTAATAAAATAGGAAAACTGCAACACTATCTTTAAAAATTTGTGTATTTTCTTAAGAAGCAGATAATAACGTGAACCAAAAAACATTGTGTTAATAAAAGATCACACTTCAAAAGAAAACATAATAAAGTCAAATTTTGCGGCTCAATTATTCCACAGGGCGATTAGAAATTGAGGGTAAAAAAGTGTATTTTGTTTCTCCCTATATAATGATCAAGCCATCAGTATTTTTGGGAATTAAAATTGAGGCTAACATTCCAAGACACAAGTCTACACTTCGCTAAAATTTCACCAGAATCGAAAAACAATTAGAACAATAATTACAGGACTATGAGCCTGACTAAAATTGTCTTTGTCCGGAATTTTTTGTCGGGGAGTGTATAAATAATAATCTTCACCTCGGAGATATCTATGATTCAATCTTAAATTTGTTTTCCTTTATTAATGAAATCTTAGGATATTGTTAGAGGAAAGTGCAGTCTATAAAAATGTTCATTTGTTAATCAATAATTAGGGCGCGGACAATAGAAGCTCAAATAGTTAAATAATAAACCAAACTCATAATTTCGGGCAGGCTATCAAAATCCGAGTCCCAAAGCGGGAAAAAATCCCGATATTTGACAAGGACATAATTCCTTGCATTTTGAAATTATGCAAAAAGTCTTCGGTTTACATGCAAAACTTTTAATGTATGTGCCATAAATTGAAACATTACAGTACTGGATTTGTAATGAAATATTTTGTGAGCCCGAATAAACAAAAACATTACATGTATACGATATAAAACAATTTTGATGCATCTTGTTTATAGGGCTTTAAAGTGAACGAAAGTAATTACATTTTGAGACATAAAAATCTTTATTACCAAAAATGTATTATTTAGTTTTCCCTGAAACATGCTTTATTTGTTTAAGAACACAATTATTCCTGAAAGTATAGTAAAATAAATTGATGTGAGCTCTAACATATGAGTTTGAATATAAATACGTAGTTTTAAAGACTTTTAAATTTTGTCCAGTCGGCTATACACATGTAATGAATGCGTCATAAAGTAGCCACATATTCTACACATAAAAATTATAGGTTTGAGCTATACATGCCTTAATAAAAAGTTGACCGTTAATGGAATACAGGGTGTTAAAGTTTAATTTCTAAAATACTTCTTTATTCAGTTTTGACAAAAAATTAGATAAGAATTATGAATTAAAATCATTTCAACAAATGTGAAAAATGTCCACCACCCACTTCTAAGCACTTCCTTGAACCTTTTAGCAAATAGCGCCTTACTTTAAATAAAGTATTTTCATTATTTTAAACTATGTTGGCTGCCTCCTGAATCCTCTGCAACAGTTGGTGACGTGTCTGGATCTCTACTTTATACACTAAAGTTTTTATATAACCCCAAAAAAAAAATCTAAAGGGTTAAGTTCAGGGCTACGGGGTGGCCATGGAAAATTGCTACCACGGCGAAGCAACTGGAAACCGCTGGTTAAGACAATTACGAACTACAAGTGGAAAATGTGGCAGTGCACCATCGTGGATAAACCACATATCTTGTCTTTAATTTAAAGGAATATCATTAAGTAAAATTACTAAATCATTGTTCAAAAACTGCCAATACTGTTCTCCATTTAGGCTGGCGGGTAATTTAAAAGGTCCAATGACAAAATCGCCTATTATTCCAGACCAACCTCTCGTTAAGTGTAGGTTTTCCAGCTCTCAAGCATGGTTGTTTCTCCAGTTAAACACACCACGTCTGCTAAAAGTCGCATCGTCCGTAAAATGGATTTTATTGATGAACATTGGATCTTGACTTTGTTTATAAAACGGAAGAGGAAAAATTATTAAAGTACCTGGAAGGCTTTGAGATTATTAATGACCGACAGTATGAATTCCGTAAGTCTAGATCAACAGGAGACCTTCTTGCTTATGTTACTCACGTTTGGAACAACGCAATAGAACATCATGGGGAGTCCCGGGCGGTAGCATTTCATAGCATAGCATCATTTCTTTTAGACACATTTAACATCAACGCCGGAGTCCCTCAAGATTCTATATTGTCTCCCACCCTCTTTTTACTATACATTAACAATCTTTTTGCTGATGCTGATGACAGCACACTTGTTTCACCTTTTACTTTGGATGTTCAAACATCGGCTGCCAATGCACATCTCTACAGGCAGCAAGAGATCTCATTGCAACAAAGACCTAGAAGAAATTCTGTCTTGGGGTGACAATAACCAAGTAGAATTTAACGCTAAAAATACCCAGGCGGCAGTGTTTTCTAAAAAAGTTAATGTTGAAGAACCGGATATAGTCATGGTGGGACATTCGATTCCCTTGGCTTCATCAATTCATTTATTGGGCGTTAATTTGGATAGTCATATGTCTTGGCATAGTCACGTTGCGGCCATTGCTAAGGCAGATTCCATTTAAGGAAGAAGCCATTCGCTTGATCGGTGATCATGATCTGACAAGCAACCTGGAATGCCTTCAGCATCGAAGGTAGGTTGGCGACTTGAGTCCATTTTACCAATATTTTCATGGCAAATGTTCAACTGAGGTTATCCGCTTGATTCCACCCAGAGCAGTGCATGAAAGAAATACGCGACGAGCTACTGTAGCTCACCCGTACGTGGTTCATCTTCAACACTGTTTAAAATTTCTTTTATCTGGAGAACGTCATCACTCTTGTGTTTGGTACTTATTTTAGAATTTTCACCAACTTATACTAGAATTTCCTCCTCTTGAGCGACAGTGATATACCTTAGGACGTCCAATGTGACTCTGAGGACAAAATGACCCAGCTTCGCCCAAACGACATATTACAGTTTTTGAAAAATATTTATGGGTGCCTCCTGTTTGGATATTTTTTCGATGTCGTCTTGCTGCTGCACGTCCATTGAAGTTTTTTTGAGCATAAATACAAATCATACCTATCTCTCATTTCGCTATTTGAATATTCATTATGTCTTGGCAGTATTTATGAAAACATTGTTTAGTTTAATTAATGCCTTCAAAAAACTTTTACATGGATCAGTTATGTGAGCATAACAACTGACCAAGTCCATGAATCCTTAGAAGCCTCTATCAGCACGATATAAGACGAGGCTTATAAATTTTATTTATTATGATTATATTCTCATCTCATCTTCGTCGTTTAAAGGACGTTACTGGTGCAGTCGGTAAGATTGGGGTAGTTTTCGGTCAAGCTACATCATCGAGTACGATTGGCTGCGAAACGTGGGTTTCAACCCTTAAACTTTAAAGAACAGTGGTTGTTGTGACTTTCTTGTGCACCAAAAAGCTATTGAATTCAGGTCAACACAGCAGTCCAGCATCACACCCCCAGGCAACTTACGAGGCAGTAGGGAGATTAGAGAATCACCCAGTAGGAAGAAAAGGCTGACGATCCAACAGATTTGAGAAATTCAAGAATGAGTGTCCAAGTATTCCTATTGAATCCTTTCATCCTCCCTGTATAGGACGGTGGTTAGTTTTAAGAAAAATCAAGAAATCAAATAAACATAATACTTCAATCAAAAAAATAACAAAAGACATAATTACCACCAAGTCCATGAATCCTAAGAAGTCCCTATTAGCACGATATAAGACAAAGCTTATAAATTCTACTTAATATGATTATATTCTCATTCTTTATTCTCATGTACATGTTAATGTAAGTGCTTAACAAGTAAAGCATGTTTTTTAAAAACGAACTTCGTCGCTTAAAAGACGTAACTGATCAATTGGCATAACCTTTTGATTATTGTGGCGTGCTGTCTTGATAATCTTGCTTTTCAACTGTCCATGGCTAAAAACATTAAAATCTAAGAAAATGAGTTTGCTCTCCCCCCGTCGAATAATCTAAATCTAAACTGACGCTCCTGTTTAAAGTTAAAAGCCGGCACCACTGAACGTGAAATTGAACTTTAGGTCAAACAACCTAGTACGTTCTCCACCATGGAACACTGCAAAGAGCTTTTAAGGATAAAGAGACGTTAACCCAAAGCCACAAGCTCCGGAGGAGCGATAATGATATTTTATATCTGGAACATTTGTTTCGGCTGTTTAACTTTTGCAACAAAGCCATCAACACTGCAAAACCGAGTTTACAGCTAAATGCGAAGATAAGATTCTTATTTAGAGTCGAATCGTGCTCGAGCGGATTTTGATATTTTCGGTATTACTTGAACAATATCCGGACGTATTCCAGTAGGCACCTCAATAACTTTCGTTTATTTATTATAACCATATTCAAAGATGTATGAGTTCATAAACAATCATAACGTTGCATATCTTATTATTACTACTTTCGTTTAATCTGAAATAGATTAAAATAATTATTTAATATGCCTTTAATGAGTATTCGTAACAAGTTAGGTGATTAATCAGGACTAAGTAATAGTTTGCGCTTGGTTTTCCTCCCATTACATCGATAGTTCAACTCAAAAAACTAGTAAGGTTGCGATGAAACCGGCTGAAGATAAAAAATTTGAGCAGTAATATACAGGGTGTATAATAAACATGCGTCAAAAATCAAGGAGGTTATTTCCAGGACTATTCTAAGAATACTTTGTCCTTGGTGATTTTTGAAAGGCCCCTTTGTTTCGACGATATATAGCGAGAAAAAGTTTCGACAATAACAACATTTTATTACCAAAAACTACAAAATTTCTTAATCTGCAAGAACTGTTGAAAATTACCTCTATAGCTAAGATACATTAATCCAATCTTCTTCTCATTGACTCTTTCAAAAACACCCAGCAGTTCCGATTTCGTAGTTCTTCCACATTCTCCAGTAGAGTAGTAGGCTTTAACTAATGCCTTTAGATGATCCTATAGAAAATAATCCAGGAGATCTTTGCGCGCAAGAGTAGTTTTCCACTCCTGGCTCTCTGCAATCTATTTGGAATAATCGTTTACTTCGGTAGCAGGCAAGGCTTGTGTTTTACCCAAAATAAGGGTACCAGTTTAAATCCTGTGACCTGAGACTGAGATTTTGTGGAATTTTGCTTTCTGGTGTACGAAAGCTTATTTATGTATTTATTGGTTGTTGAACTGTCTCTAGCTGGTAGATAGCAGGTTACTAAAGTAAAATACTTACCTTATCGGTCATTTATATCTCCCTTGACTTAGGGGTTGAAACCCGCTTTTCCTCCTTTGTTGAGAATACCATCTCGTGGGCGTTTAACCTACAAACAAGATAGCTATGAACTGTGTAATTGTAATGAAATCTATACGTTCCATACGTTTCCTGGGGAAATGGTGAATTTTTCGTAGTAATTTTTCCTCTGTTTTTCTTAGTCTGAATTGTTGTCCTGCCGGCTGGTTTGACGTGGGACGTTTTGCTGAATTTTCGGTGGATTAACTATCTTAGCAGTCGGCGTTAATATCGATTTTAATCCCTTAAATCGAACTATCTTATTGATATTTTACTGATCGCTATCGGGCGATTTTTACCAGCCAAAAAGCATTGTATTGTAATTTTCATATCGTCATTTAGTTTGGAGCTATCTGTGTATGTATTTAGGGCTGGTTTATTGGTTTAAAGTCATGCTGTTTCTAGATTGACATCTATCGACGTTCGCCGACGTTCGCGAGATCGATCAATTTCTTTATCACTTCAAAGGGGAGGAGCCTGCCATATCTAGTGACTTTATTTAGTTTTATGTTATCGTGTATTTTGGGTTATATACTATTATATACCTCGGTTTGATAGGTTGTTTTTATATTAGTTATTTAAATAATTTTCCGGCTCTTCTCGCCGCAGAGAGTGGCACAAGGTTACCCAATGTTTCGTTTATTCCTGCCTTTATTATTCTTCTGTTTGGATTGCTTTGTATCGGGTACGTTGATTTCATTGAATTTTGTGGGAGTTAAATATTTGATTTTCAGCAGTGGCGGCCCGTGGGCGTATAAGGGGGTGAGGCTACAAAATAGCGCCGCAGACGAAAATTTTTCGCGATTTCAAGAACATTGGCTTAAAATGAATAGTTAGGAATTCAACCAGAAATATAATTATTTTGAAATACTAGGTTTCACGAGAAAAATATTCAATTTGCAAGGTCAGGGTCAATTTCTCTCAGTGCATCCGCTATTGTGTCTCTGACGAATGTCTAACAAAAACTGCCGTTTATAACGGTACCCTTCAAAATATCTAAAACTATGCCCTATTTAAATGTTAAGCATCTATATGTTTACATTAACACCATAAAAACTAATGGCCTTATGCCAGTCAGTATTTTAACCCGCAGACCCGCCTCGAAAATCTAAAAATACGATAGGTTAACAATCACAAACGAATGGCACGCGTCGTAACTCGTAACCTAACGGCAAAGGGCTTTTCCAACGATCTAATTAAATCTAATAAGCCGACACCTGATCTACGAGAAGAAAAGATAGATAAGCCTGTTAACAATAAAACATTGCCAAGTTTCAAATAGGCACTAGGCACCCACCTGTAATCTTTAATTTTTATCTGTTTTTTGTTATTGGGATTTATTTGCATATTTATTAATAATATCTTATAGAACAATGAAAACATTTAACAATCATTTCTAACTTATTTTTTTATGTTTTTAAAAATAAAACATTTAAATAATAAGTAAATAAGTCAATAAGTGTCCTTGTTCAATCAACATTTGGCAACATGCAAGCCATTGCAAGCTACTGTAAAAATAATACGATATAGGCCCAAATAAGTGGGCCTCACTCGCCTGCAAAATTTGCCTATTATTCCTTGTGCGCGATTAAAGCGGTGGAGGTGCCGGGTTGGAGAGCATAGCGTTTTATAAGCGATTTGTGACGTAAAGGAAGCTCAAGTTTTTGGGATTACAATTTTCTTTTTATGCGGTCGGGCAACGATTTCAGTTTTTAAAATTAATGTTGGATGGGGTGCGCGCTAAATTTAAAAGATAATATGTTAAACTTTGATGGTAATTCAATGTTCTATTGTTTTGATACTTTTAATGATTGGAAATTAGTTAAAAAACGTTTTATATTTAAATAAATAATTTATTAATTTTACATGTGAGGCCCGGCCTCAGTTGCTTTATACGACGAGCCGCCACTGATTTTCAGTGACTTTTGGATTGCCCGGAAGTTGTTTATTTTTTTGGTACCACTGTTAGCTGTTCCCGTCATGCCTTGTGCAATTTTTCCCGGACATGTGACTTTTCTAACCCGCCTTCGACGTGGAACGTTGTGCCCGCAAATATTATAACACGTGTGTGGATTTTGGGCCAATTTCCCCAAGAAAAACCCTCAAATTGCTTTCGAGTTTTTAATTATTGGATTGGGGGCTTTTTCTACGGTAGTAGCCGGATTACAAAGCGTCGAAGCGCGGGCCAGACAACGTGAAAACATGCCAGAAGCCCCACTAACACCGGGACGTTTACCTAGAGGCGCTACCGCTTTTATCTGGGGTTGTACCCAGAGGCGCCTACCAGCCTTTTATCTGGGGTGTACCCAGAGGCGTCTACCACCAGTTATGTACTAGAACACCTAGAGTCCTCCACCAGAACGTATAACCCTAGACGTATTGGTGAGACTATCCCGAAGGAGTATTAAGGTTTTAATTTTAAGTTGTCAAACGTGGCATTTTCTTAATTTATCGTTATTAATAGAATGTAGCAGGATTGGCCTTCCTGATCCCCTACCTCGTTTCAATGTACTTGTTTCCTAAAGACGTTGATGAATACTTTGGATACTTTCTTTCAGGAACATTACGGTCAGGGAATCGCTTAATGTGCAACCGCCTAGCTTGTAGTGAATTGCCATCAGCAAGTCCCTAAATGTAATGCATGTCAGTTATCTCGGCGTTCGTATAGTGATTCATGATAAAGGACTCTGTATAGTACGTCTAAAAAGTATCCGGAATTGCCAATGTGTTTGTGAAAAGTAGGAATTCTTAATTTCTGTAACCAAGTAATTTAATAAATCTATGTTATTTATAAAAAGCTTAAAACAAATCCTTTCTAGACGTACTATACTATTATAACCTTTTTACCTCGGCTATAAGAGAATTGATCATTTTCATATGACGTCACATGGTCGGCGGCCATTTTGCTTGGAGGACAAGCAAAGTAAATAAACACAAGCATTTGGGTTATAGATTCAAGTTTTCTTTTCAGTTTGCTTTAAAGTTTAAGATCTGTGCTCGTTGTGTTAATGATTAAAGTGCCCTAAATAAAATGCCGTCCTTTGGTTCAGTGGTTGAGGGGAAATAGGGACGATATACGATCCTTTGGAATTCCTGCAGTTCTTCAAAATGCTACAGAAAACCTTAATCGACTCTCATAAGAACGACGTGAAATGTGGATAAGAGCTTTAAAAAGGGGCCTTTTAAGTAACAGTCAACGAAAGTATAGAAGAATTTGCTCCAGACATTTTATAAGTGGTAATATTTGATTTTATGTATAACGAGCTAATAAAATGATCTCATGTAAGCACTTTTAGGAGCTCAAGTAGAATTAGCAAACACACTGAGTGGATCCCTAATTAAAATATGGGACACTTTCTTCCAAAGGAAGCAACTTAGGCCCAAGATAACAAAAATGAGAGCGTGCAGAAATGCAAACGAGCAAAGTATCAGATAGGGGTATTATTGTAAATATAGTAGGTATAGGAGTAGGATTAATTGTATTATGAAGTAGACATAGTGTTGATTTAGGTTAAAGTTTTTTTTTTATTAAGTAATGTATTCTTGTAAATAGAACAGCAAATTGAAGCACCTGACAAAGATACTCCGGGAAGTAGTGGCGAGGAAGAAAATGTTGAAATTAATGAAAACTGTTGCTATACAAAGTGAATTAAGTATGAATGATTTATGCAAACTTTTCGAAGACTATGTACTGTAGAATATGTTATAGTTTGGAGAAGTAGTTAAAATAATTTGAAATAAATAAAAACTCCATCTACTTATTGTAATTTTTTTATTTATTCATGAATATATCTCTCTCTAAGACAGTATAGGATCTACCAATGAGGTAGTGCAAGGAAAGAGCGAAACATTATCTTGCATATTAAGCAAATAACTTGATTTTATATAACATTTTAAATTGTTAAATTGTTATTGTGGGTTTAGGCCCCAATGAAATAGTAACAGAGTTATTCAAAACCCAAACCTTATTAAAACTTGATTTTACCTTGCCGACTACAACATAAGCATTGGAATTTACTTTCTTCATAAAATTTGAATGCTTGCAAGCCTTGGTACGCCTTCAGCTGATGACCAGTGTAAAAGCTATGTGTTAATATAAGGTAGTTTAGAGTCCTTCCTTGCTACTTTTGGCAGATATTACATTTCCAAAATCAGTTTCTCCGAGCAGATAAGGATCAATAGCACCAATAATTTTAAGTTCTGCATCGCTACGCTTAACATCGCCACTGAGAGTCTTTAAATATTCACTTCTTTCTATGTTTTGAAATTTTTAATTGGACACTGCAGAATGTAAACAAAAGATCGAAGCACACACTAGGAAGTTCAAATAAGTATTACGATAGGAATACAGTTGGGACACGAAAATACATCTTAGAAATGATCACAAATAAATCCTAAAATTACTTTGAAGCTTATTAAATTAAACGGAAAGAGTCTAATAAGCCATTAGCATAAACGGTCATGAACCTTTGTTTGCCCTCCAGACAATATGGCCGACCTGTCAAAGCCACGTGTTTGAAAATGGTCAATAAGGGAATAAACCACATTTGAGAGAACATAACCTTAAAATGAAAAGCAGCGTTGCGCACGGAGGTAGATCTACGGACTTGCCAAACATAACCAAACAACCTGAAAGTATCAACGTTAGACTATAAATATATTGGAAGAACTTTCTCTAGTCATTTCTTATTATGTCAAGCTAGTAAAACCCCAAAAACCTAGATAATGAATAACTCCGGACCTTTTATTGAAAGTTAAACAAATATCTCGGTTAAACTCCAGTGATTTGGTCATTAATAATGCCGAATCCTTATTACTCACCGGCTACCCTTAGCTATTTTTCTCAAAAACTATTTCCAAATCCGCAGCGGACCTGATTTCACGGTGTCCGCACCACTGAATTTTCCTGTTTAACCGTGCGAACGGTCTTACAGTCGCAGGTGTTGGGTTGTAGCACTATTTACATTTCCTGCGGGAACGTTGGATGCGGAAAGAACCGTTTATCGTCACCCTTCAAAATATAAATGTAATAAACTAGGTGGAGTCTGGGATTGCGTTTCGAATAGTTGCGAGCTGAATGGTTTTCTGTTCGTTCGGGTAAAATTCGTTTTTGAGGAGCATTGAAAAGCGCGGTGTAGTATGTAAGTATGTAGTTCTCACTATAAGTTTCTGTCGCTATTATGCACACGCAAATGTAAACTTAATTCATTGTTCTTGTAAATAAAAAAACTCATGATAAACCACCCCCAAGTTAAGGTTTTAAAATAGAGCTACTACGGACAAATTATAAAATTTTTTGCATTTTTTAAGGGTAAAAACGTTCGCGATGCAATTAATATTTTTCATGAAGTATACTACGTCCCTTGCTCATACAAAAAATAGAATAGAATTTAATTTGAAGTAAACATGTTAGTATAAAAGCAAGAAAATATTTAAATAAAAAGGCTTTTATATTTACCGTATAATATTATGGGATTTATTTTCCAAACTTAAAAACATTTTCTTAACAACAAAAATAAAAATATGTATTCTCAAAAACAACTGCCTTTTATATTATCCAACAATGTTCGAAGTTACCCTTTTAGATTGTCTTTTTTTTTTGGATACATCTCTTTTAAAAACACATAAAGTAGCTTTAAATTCCAATTCTTTTCAAAATAGCAACAAAATATAGGGCTACTAAGAAGTGAAAAAAACTGCGCCCTTTCATAACTATTTCTGGCACTGCACCAGTTACTTTCTCCACTTTTAACAATGATTTCACAGGGGCGGCTCGTCAATAAGTGCGCTCGTGCGCGCGCACTGCCTAAGAAAGCCAAGCACCAAGCAAGAATAAAATTTATATAAAAAAAATATCAAGAAAACTTGTATATAAGAATGGCGAATGCGAAAGACTTCAAGCGCGACTGCAGCGTGCACTTCCATCTACTGATTGAAATGGTCTGCCGTGTGTATTCATTCGGCGCTCTCGTTAAAGTGATTTTCCCTGTGCAGATTAATCGGGAATATTCGGTTAATCGCCCGATGAGAGGACGTCGCCGTGCGCTATCTGAATACACACTTCAATAATTTAATATAATTGTTTTAGAGTTTTTTGACGCGATTAGAGAAGTTTGAAGTTTATTGACGGTGTTGTGGGTGTTTTTTGTTGTTGTAATTTAATAATGGCTAGTAGTTCGGATTGTTTCACACGAAGTATTATAGTTCTGGACCAAAATGATGTTGAGAACATTCTAAATAACTTTTCGCCAATCGATTTCCAAGGGAAAATTGAAATAAAAATCCCATTTAAAAACCGCGTTTTTTTTTAATATTCTTCTGGGATAAAAAACACAAAGAAAATCGATGCAAAGGTAAAAAGGGGCGTGGCACCTTCAAATATATGTCACGAGCCGCCACTGTGATTTCATAATAAAATCACACGTGGAGACGAGACTTAATCTAAACGCTGCTAACTAGTCGAACAACCAAAAGCAACTGTGTAGAAAAGCAACGTTCTTGCATTCTTGCATTACCCTATCATGTATTTTTTTAACCTTGAATGTCGTCTGTCCGAACAAGCCCCGTTATATGGTTATAACATATATTCACACTTTTCAAAGGATCGTTTCTTTTTATTATAGATCATAATTTTCTGTACACTCTCCAGAATATAAAAACACGTATTTTAAAATTCCCAATAATGGCGAAATTACTAATCAAATTAGGACTATTAACCCTAGTTCCATTAAACTCGCTTTTGTTTTCCTGACGCCCTATTTTATCATTTAATACCTGCTATGGATGGGTTTGATTATAATTTCACTCAAATATCACTATTCCAAGGCCTCAACAATTACCCACGACCCCTTGGGAAAACTGATAATAAATAAATGTTAATAAAAATGTTTAATGGTAATTTCCCTAGTTGCACCGACTAGATGACTTACTACCATTATTGTGTCACGTAGAATCACCTGACCAAGTAACCAAACACATTTTCGCAATACCCTGCATACTACTCAATTTTCCGTAGTAACCATCTGGCTCAATTCCTGTAGTTGAAATCTCCATTCTACATCTTTGTTTTCTTGGGGTAGTTTTTGTCAGCCATGGAGATTTTGCAATTATTTTGTGAGCCTGAGATCAACATTCCCTATAAATTTATTCTTTTGTTCGATTCCCTGTTATTCTAGTTATATTGGTGATTTGCTTTAAGTATAGGATTTTACAAAGTGCGCTTAGGTTTTAGACCAAAGTGTAGTTTAAGCTTCCTTTGCGAGTTCATCTGCTCGTTTGAGGTCAAAAATATCTTTATATCCCGATGCCCAGAACAGCGATACCTATAACTAACCCTATTTTTATATAAATCCATCTTCTAGATGCCCAATTTGCTTAAAATGGATCAAAGTTGTTTTTTTATTGAATGCCTTACAAAGTCATCGAAAGAAAACGCATAGCAATATAACTTTAATTTCCTACTTCTTGATATCAAACATTCGTGTACAAAACAAACAATAGACCTCGAAAATGTTTGACATGTAATCCGAAAACAGCGCTATTATATCTTGCATTTTAGTTAAAACCGAGTAAAGAGCACACACCTCACCGACATTTCCACTGTATTCCGCAACGCAACCGAAGAGCTTTCAACTATAATATCAGGATTCTTAGCGAACTCACCATAAAGCTTTTACGGCCCTTTTTGTTGACTGCTTCAGTAAACAACCTCGAATGAGAATGTTTTGTGCTTGTCACCTCTACGTTTTAATTAGTATAAGTAATACTCGTTTTTTTCAAAGCTAATGTTTTAACTAGCGTGAGTACCGCATTTTTAAATATAATGAAAAATAATTGATTTACTTATCGTTTAGGGGTTTTCTTTAATTTTTTTATATACCGGAAATCCCATGTAAATTTTGAGGTGGCTAAATATTGGCTACCCTGTACGTTTTAGAGAAAAATTGTAATATAATTTTTGGAAGAGGCCGACATACTAATACCATTTGCCAAGTTTGAATAAATTTTAATGAGCCATTCGTAACTTATTCAATTATATGTGATGGCAAAATTACGAAATTTTCATACTTTAGGTAATACAGCAAACACCAGCAAATAATTTCTATGACGCTATTGTCAAAATTGAGGTAAAGCTGGATATAACGAATAAAGATTATTTCACATTAGAAACACATTTTCGTTCCACCAATCCGGCAATGGCACATCCTATCTTAAAGACACACAATTATGTTTTTCTTACTAAGCCTTAATTTAACATAACATACTTAAGGCTACAGATTTTCACAGAAGCATTAATTAATTAAATGTTCAAACAACCCTCCATTAACAGCTAAACAATATCCTAACCGATCATAAAATTTATTTCTAACATTACAGAGTTGATATTGAGAAATTCTGTCATATTCTAAGGAAACACAGTTTTTTAGCTGGTCTAGATTTTCAAATTTTACGTCCTTATAAATACAATTTTTGAAGTGGCCCCACAGAAAGAAGCCGTTTGGCAAAAGGTCACAAGATCTGGCCGGCCAAAGGATTAGACGCCGCCAATAATATTTTCGTTAAAACTATTTTGCAAGTATTCTCTAACCATGAGGAATTATGGGTAGGACAACCCTCCATTTGATACTAAAGTCCGTTTCGTTGCAGTTGATAGCTCATATCGAGGGTTGAAGCCATAAAACAACCGTAAACCATAGGCGTAGGTAATTAGTATATTATTATTATAATAGTAATTACCTACTATGCCTTATTTAATAAGAAAATTGGCCTCTGTCCATTGTTAAATATACATTAGGAATATTAGGGTTAAAGTAGGTACAACAGGAGTAATTATAGAAATTAAATTTACCTATTTTTGCCTGCTTTAGGATATTGTTACGCCATTTGATGTGCGTTTGTCAAACTATGTTTTTAGTGTATTTAGATACTAAATTATCCCAAATTTGAATTATTTCCTATACTTGTGACAATGGCTTCAAGTTTTTCGCCAACGTGCCTTCGTCAAATTAGCAAGAGTGCATATTCTCTCCGAGAAAAGACATTAATATTAAACGTGCATGATGCTCTAGTGCACCAGAAACCTGCAAATGATGTTCGTTGCATCATTGCAGTGTGTGCCAATATGGTAGGAGTTGGAGAGGCTACTATATATAGGTTCTTGCGTGAAAGAAAATCTAAGAACCTCAGTGAGCCGAAACCACTCCCAGGAAAGAAACCGTTAGAAATTGACGATTTCATTATAAATAAATAATAAATAAACTTTATTTCCAAAAGACTTACAATAGTAAGTATGGGATATTGTCAAAAAAAAAAAAAAAAATTTTGTATTACAATTTAAAAGAATAAACATTAAGTGTAAAAAGAGGACTAACATATCAACATAAATAACATCTAAAAAAGCAACTAGCCAATAAACATCAACAATAAATAAATATTAGTTACGAAGGTAAGTTGCAATCTAAGTACTCTTGCACTGAATAAAAACAATTTTCAAAGATAAGCTTTTTCACCGTTTTATTAAATTTGCTTAATACAGCCAACCCCTTAATTGTCGTGGGTAACTTGTTATGTAATGTAATTGGTAGAACCAGTGGACTATTCGCAACAGTCGACAAGCGATGTCTTGGAGTACTTAAATTAAAATTTTGTCTCAATCCGTAATGATCAGTGACCTCCCTAGTTAAACCGTGTGTAGACATATTCTCTCTAGCATATTTAATTGAATAGTAAATAAACAAAGATGGAAATGTTGTTATGCCCAACTCGGAAAATAAATGACGACATGAGTACCTAAGTGGCTTAAATAACATTGTTTTAATTATCTTTTTTTGTTGCACAAATACTTCATGCGCTCTTACGCAATTTCCCCACGATACAATCGCATACGTTAGGCAAGACTGAACATAAGAAAAATAGTATCGATAGTATCGAAAAATGATATTAGAAGAAAAGTACATAGATCTCCTGATTTTCGCGTACAACTTTTTCTAGTGCGGGTTCAGATCGATTTTGTAGTAAGTCCAATTAGGTTAAGGTAAGGTTGCCTTCCATAAAAAATGGCCCAATAATGTGATGTCCTATGATTCCCGCCCAAACATTTATTTTTTGTATATTATGCGTCCGAGTATGAAGGAGACAGGCGACACTAAATATCACCGAAACCTCGGACGCATTCGGCTCCTTTCGGAGATACCCTGGCGGAAATTTCGAATGGGGATTTGTTGGTGGCGTCAGAAATAGGCGCATGTCGGTCGGAAATGGCAAACAAGATATTATGTTACGTAACGGATTGGAACATTATATTGCTTAACTCAACTAAATAATGCCGTAACTAATAATTATAGACTTTATTGGTTAAACAGGCGCTAACACGGCATCTAATCCACCTTTTTGGTTCCAATTCGCCTTTTTCAAGTTCACCGGCCAATTATTTGCCAGCCCTTTTTGAGTCGATCTATTTAAAAAAAAAATTAAGGAGTTATAAAAAACTAAAAACAAGTCATAAGAAAACTAAAAAAGTCATTAAGAAAAAGTGCCCGAAACGGAAATCGATCCTGGGACTACGGCATCATTATTTATTTTTAAAACTCTCTTTATTGTCCTATTATTTCACAATTCTAATCCTTACAACTAATTATACCTAGTCTAGCCTAGTTTACATACTAAAAACTAAACTTAACTAAATATACAAAGTGTTGGGCGCATATGGACCGTAAGCATACGGCCCAAAATGCGCCCGAAAAAACCTGGCAAGCCAGGCGGCCGTTATTGTGGCCTTAATGGTTGTGGATTAGCATTTAGGTTAGTTACACTTATCACACCCGTTCCGGCAAGTGCCATGACGAGGTGTTGAGGGCATTTATTACACCGATGGCGACAAAAAATAGTTAAAACTATCATACTTTATTACAACAGTTTTCAGGTATGGAAAGTAATGGAAACACTCTGGGAAAAATTGCAAAAAACCCAGTCAGATTAGCACGGCATCATACCCACATGCTATATCCACAGGACCACTCAATTGCTTACAAATTTCAGTTAATCTAGCAACCGTAGAATAAAAGCCAGCGTATCTCCGAAAGCAGCCGATGAGCCGAATGCTTCCGAGGTTTCGGTGATATCTAGTGTAGGCTTGAAGGAGACGACGTTCATTTTCTTGATTCCAATACCGGAAATTTTAAATATTCGGTTCATTGTTGAGGGTGAATATACATTAATCGGTTAAACAAATATTTTTCAAAAAACCCTATGATTATTTGCTCTTTCAATCACCTCGAAACAGAATACCATTCTCCGTTCTTCATCACCTTGCCGTGGCTCTTGATGTTTTTCATACTTGCAAGGAATATTCCACTCACGTATAAAAAATCCCATAAGGACAGTGGTATTTTCGAAAACTTACAGCGGATATACAAAATCGAAAACACCAAAACGAAAATACCACTTGTCAGTGTCACTTTGTTGGCAAATTTCTATTTATTTTTTCAAAGTTGACAAAATGAATGTTTTTGGATTCGTGAAATATTCCTTTAAATACCATGCGTGCTTTAAAACTAACCGGATAATTTTTCACTTATACGTGTTTTCTTTACAAATTTCACTCGTCCTTCGGACTCGTGAAATTAAAGAAAACACGCATTCGTAAAAAATTATCGGTATTTTTAAAGCACTCGTGGTATTACACCCGAAAATATTTATGTTTTTTTTAAAGCGCGCAACACTGTGGTTTGATGTTTTCTTACGTCTTGCCAAGAATCCTCGTACTAATCATTTTATTTTCCTCCACGTGCAGTAAAATATTAAGATCTTTATTATCTCTTTCTTCAGCTCTATTGACATTTTTAGTTAAGCATTTACAGTTATTTATTACAGTGCCTTGTAAATGGAAGGGATAGGCTTATCAAGGAATTGAACTGAAAACATTTCAGACACTGCTTTTAAACTGTTTTCGATATAATACCACTTGATCATAGTTACCTTTTTCTTAATGGAATAACTCATATTTAGCTTTAATTAAAGCGCCTTCAATAAAACTGTTATCACTGACGCTACTTTTCGTTTTGTCAATGCCAAATGGACACATAAAATATATCTAAAAGAAATATAATTATTTTTTTTAAATTAAGGATATGTTTTTTTTAGTGTACCAGTATTGTTACTGAAATGATATAATTTCAGGAGAGTTTAAAAATTACAAAATTTTGACACTGTGACCTAAAATTTGTATTTTGCCTTTATAATAAGGGTTACTTATTGTCAGACAACAGAAAACAAAGTATACATAATCTACATATGTTCCCTCAAACGTGAATCACTTAGTATAGGGGTTAATACTGGACATCTCATAACCCAGATTTTAAAAATGTCCACTGTAGTTTTCTAAATATGTGACATAATCTTTCTACTTCCACTAGGATGAATTTTCCTGATGAGCAAGCAAAAAGAGAATGAAAATATTACGAGAGTACAATTATTCCGCGCCATAATTTTAAAACCTAAAAACCATTTGATTCAGATATGAAAACAGTTATGTGTAACAAAATGTTATATTATTTTTGTAACGAAGCGCCGCGGCGCAAAAATTTTATGAATGTGTTTTTCCAGGAAAATATAAATCTTCGCGGGCATGGGCATGTGGCTCGCGTTGTTTTCTAGCAAAAATATGGTTTAAAAAATGCATTGTCTTCCAGAACTTTCCGGAACGTGATTCTGAAATAACGTGGACATAAAGTATAAGAATTTAATTTTGGGTAACGTTTCAGTGTTTCCAAGTATGGAGACCAAGCAATGTAGCAGAGCTTTATCTCCGAATTATCTAGGCTTAGCTCACTATTCTACCCCAGCAGACGCTGAATATTAGAAGACATTTCTACTCTTGCTTGCCTAAATTTGGGAGACCACTTTGAGCAATTTATTTAGAACATTTTAGTCTTTACACTTGACATTTTTCGACTTTGCTTTATTTGTCTTTCCAATTAACATCTCTCTTAAGATATAATATTACAATACGAGAGTGATTCCTTATGATATTCTAAAAGAAAACAAATTATATGAACATGTGTCCGGAGTTGCCCCGTTTCTGATATACAGAGTGTTAAAGATTTTTTAAAAAAATCATTTTTCTGTAATATCCTTTTCCCGATTTTATTTAAATTTGGTAAAGTCTGTTCAGAGATATAAGAAAGTGACTGACTGATCCCTATTAGGAAGACCCGGGCCAGCTGTAAAATTGAAATATGGCGGAACAGGTCCGTATTTTGCTTAGAATTTAATCATGGTTTGTAATAAAAATAAGTAAGACATTAGATAATATTTTATTTATGTTTAAATGTGAAATTACAAATTATTTTATTATTAAAAATTATATTTATGATTACAAAAATATACAATTTATTCAGTACTTATAATAATTATTCACTTTATATATCAATATCACTATCG
The DNA here is from genome assembly GCA_963920685.1 of Polydrusus tereticollis. Classification (NCBI taxonomy): domain Eukaryota; kingdom Metazoa; phylum Arthropoda; class Insecta; order Coleoptera; family Curculionidae; genus Polydrusus; species Polydrusus tereticollis. The sequence continues at coordinate 20,511,569 of OY987330.1, read as the reverse complement.
CTATCATCATCTGTTCTAATTATTATTTGTGCTATATTGTTGATATGATATAGGATTTTTCCACTTTTTCAACATGTGTAACAGAATTGGCTCAACTTTGTGGAATGTTAAAAACTTCAGTTTCTATAAGCTTAAGTACACTGAAGTTAATAGTAGGGCAAATATTGTTACTACGAATGGCAGATTTCAGTTGGTGCCAAACATGTTCAATGGGATTAAATATACAATGGTATGGTGGAAGCCTTAAAACTGTATGCCCTAGATTTTTTCATAATTATCACAGAAGTATTCCTTTTGTAGTTTTAAACTTTGTAAAACCTCAAATAATTGCCTTATGATGTAATCCTCCTGAAAATAAATGTCATTATCATACATGTAGTTTTGGATTGTTGCTTTTGTATCATTTAAGGAGGGAGTCTTGGTCAACTGCCTACTATGGTAGCTTGCATTGTCCATTACAATTACGCTATTCGGAAGTATATTTGGAATTAGCTTGCTTTTAAACGAATCTTCAAATAATTCAGCAGTGGCGTCCTCATGGTAATCCAGAGAAAAATCTTTAATGTTTTTTTGCAGAGAGAGAAAGTCCATTTGGAATCAATCCGTCTTTAGATCCAGCATGCAAGATCGTAATTCGTTTACCTCTTTTTAATGGCGCGCTTGTTTTACACTTGCCGCTTGAGTCAACCCAACCGTCCGTCGAACCAGGTTTTGTGTCGAACCAGGTTTCATCCAAGTAAATAATCGACCTTTGCTGATCTCTGTAAATCCTAATTTTTTGTAGATATTCGGATCGTCATTCCCGAATTGTACTGGATTCCATTAAAACTTGTCTTTTGTTAATTTTTTTAAATCTAAAACCCATGTGTTGGATGCACTTCCATAACGTTGTTCTGCCTCATTTAACGCCGGTTTAATCTTTTTCAAGCCTCCTAATTAAATTATCTAATGTAGGCACGCTTTGTTCCTCGTATAACTTGTACATTTTACACCGTATTATATCTTGATCACTTCCATCTACCCTCGAGAAAATGCCAGTATCGGTTTTTTTTCTTTGCTAAAATGGGATTTTTTACAATTTTCCATACAGTTGATGTTAGAATTTTTGTTGATGTGGCCGTTTCTTCTAACGCTGCTTACTTGCTGACCGCACGTTCAATGAGAGTTGAATAAACATTGCTTATAACTTCCTTAGTTTCCACAGAAAAGTGTTTTCTGCTTTTCGACGGGGTTATCTCCTGAGATACATTGGGCTCGCACATATTTTCCATGACTCACACACGATTAAACAAACGCTGTATTACACACGAAGTAAGAATAATTACTAAGCTTAAAACTAACTAGAGTGGCTATATATGCAGTCTTTAGAACATAATTTATTGTATGGGATTAACCCTTTCATTTTGAATCAGGAAAAAATCGGTTTAAAATTACCAAACTATTACTTTAATAATGAAATTACGTCTTCCGGATTTGCAGTTTACTTTAAGACATTTTTAAGTACGGACCATAATTTACCTGCATTTATTCATTCATTGTTTGTTTATGGCCACCCTTGGATAATCCCATTCAAAGGCAAAGTCTAACTTTCTTATATCTCTGAACAGGCTTATTCACAATGATAAGGGGCTTAATTAGCCATAACTAGATTAAATTTATTAAGTCCAGTGGCATCCCAGGCAGCACCTTAACGAATATTATTGACAAGAATATGTACGCCACTGACTTTTCTTGAACTTTAATATTTTTTTCGGATTTGGCAACTAATAGTACAACTTTTCTGTTCCCTGATTTTTCTTCGTATCTTGCTTCGTTTTCAAGAGAAAAAATAGAAACAACTTTATTACACGTACAAGAAAAATACCTGCCTATGTATTTTTTCAAAGTTGAGTAAAACATTTATATTAAAAATAAACTTTTTTTTTTCAAATAATGATACAAAAAATATGCAACAGGTAATCAACGCAAATGTCAAAAATGGTCACCTTCTAATAAAACGCACGATTGCAATCGCCTCACCATTGATTCTCTTACACGTTCAAAAATGTTTGCAATATTTCGTATCGCATTGCAACTTTCAATAATTCGAATTCTTAAGTTGTTTTTATCTAGTACATGCGTCTTGTATACAAGAGACTTTAGGTGACGCCATAAATAATAGTCTCGAGGATTTAAGTCGGGACTGCGAGCTGGCCAACCTTGTGGACCTGCGCGTTCAATCCAGCAATAGGAAAAGTGTTGTCATGGTATTGGCGAGCAACTAGACTAAAATTGGCTGGGGCGCCGTCGCGCATGAACCACATATTAGTTATTATTTGTAGAGGTCTTCTAACAGAACGCCGAGTTCTTCAGATAGAAACTGCGTATAGGAGTTTTCATTTAATCGCGCTGGTAAAGAGTATGGTCCAATAAGATAGTCGCTAATGATCTCTGCCCATACATTCACCGAAAATTATTGCTGCAGCAACCCCTACTAAAATCAAACCTTGGCTGAATATCACGGGGAAGCAGAGCTTGCACACGTTGAATATGATATGTGTATAGTCGATCAAGATGCAAGACCCTCCAAACAGTTGATGCACTTGTTTAAGGCTGGACTGCTACCTTCCTGGGACTAGTTGAAGGACCATCTTCTATCTCTCGAAGTATAGCCTCTTCTAACTCGAGCATGGTTACTGTTGCAGGTCTGCCAGGAAGCTCCGTGCTACGTCTTACTCAAGAATTGTCTAAATGTTTTGGCACATGGCAGTTTTCTGTTTGGATAACGTTTGCTAGGCCATAATTGAAATTCATCTGGGCCCCAGCGTTAGTAAAGTTGTTTATTGTTAACTTATTATTGACAAAACAGGTAAACTGGACATCAAAACTGAGCGGGATGCCACTGAATATTTAAACTAGTTAGGGCTAATTAAGCCCCTTATCATAATGAATAACGGTACCAAATTTCAATAAAATCAGAAAAGGATATTAAAAAATATAATAAAAAAACGATTTTTTTTAAAAACGTTAACACCCTGTATATCAAAAAAGCAGCCTTTTTGGACAGTTTGTATAAACTTAAAAATCATTGGTCTATCTTTCGACATACAGTCTGTGTCATCTTCAGAGCTGTTAAATGACATCCCAGTTAAAATCATTAGGTACATCATTCCAGGAGGGGCACATTTGAAATACGAATTTTGGACCAAGAACGTACTTATAATAAGCGCCTCTTCCTGGAAATGGCACACATACACAGAACCCGACCAAATGTCAATTTAAATATAGATGTTCAAAACTAATCTTGATTGCTTCTATGGCAAATGAATTTAATTTACGGTAACTAAAAAGTTATTTTTGAAAAATCCACATACTTATGATCGTTGTTTGACCTTGCACGATAAATGGTTGGTCTCCGGGCATATTGTTTATATCTATTTACCAGCAACAATAATATTTATGATAAGTGAGTGTCCCTTTTGTTTTGTTTTTAAAATTAAGAATATTATCTGGGTGAGTTTCTTTCTAGTTCTGGTCTGTTAATATTACATCTATCTACTAGTTACAATTAATCCAACGATAATTTTGTTTATAATAATATTTTGGTATTTTACATTGTTCTTGTATAATTTGGATCTTAATTGGTATTTTTTCATAAGATTTGTAATCTTGAAAGATTTATTTCAAATTGGATGTCCTTTTTCTAACTAATTTTGACAAATTGAGCCAAGGCTTTTTCTGTACGGCGCTGTTTTGTTTTTACTTAGTGGTATCACTATTTGTTGATAGGATCATATTCAATTCTCTCCAGCCGCCTTTGCCTTGGTTGGTTAGGTGTTTGCCATTATTTATTTTGTTGTTTTAAAAAAATGTTAGATATTCCATTTTCCTTCCAAGAATGACTTATTTTTCATGCATGTTTTGCTTATGAAATAAAAAGATCAAAGCAACAATAGTCCCATGACGTCGCAATTTTTATTTCATTTTTCTGTATGTTCTTTTCTAGCTATTTCCAATAGATTTACTCAATTCGTGAATGCGTTCAGTTTAGTAAGCAAGTAAAATAAGCATATTTTAGTATGTCCTCTCAAAGCATTGGGTAACGTCTCAAAAGGTTTATTTTCTGCATTGTGTTTCAATCATGCAATTCTCAGTTTAAAACAAATATCCAACTTGTCGTCTGTTATGCAGAATATTATTGGAAATAAATGTAATATTCTTAAAATGCGTATTAACAGCACTTTGAATATACAGGGTGTTGGAAAAAGTGTTTGGATACTTGCACAGGTGAGGCTATAGATAAAATAAAAGTAATAATCTAATTTATTGATTGAAATGGTAACTTAATTTTTTGCACCTTGGAAAAACTGATTTAATGATAATAAAAATGTTTAATGATAATTTGTGACTAAACTGTGAGATTTATCAACACGGATGAGGAGTAACTTTTTTATTTAGTATTTAATTATCTTTAACACGACATATTTGGTCTTGTGATATCGGTCAAAAGAAAAAGATATGCGAAAAATATAATATGGTTTCCAGGTAAAATGCCCTCTGATGGCTTAGTAGGGTAAAATTTTTGTAACAGTATAATTCTGAAGTTAGGTCTCTGGGCCAAGCATCAATTTGATTGGTAAAGATATTAATTGTCGTATATTAGAAATAAAAAGAAATAATTGAGTTTGATGGGCTGTAATTTTGAAAATATTGACATTTCGATTTTTTAATTAGATGACTTACTACCTGTATCTTGTCACATAAAACCACCTGTTTAAACATCCTGTATATTTGACTTGCTGTTTATAAATTATGCATTTTATTTTCAACAGTATTCTGCATACAAGACGACAAGTTAAAAATTTGTTTTAAACTGAGCTTTGCATAATTGAAACTTATTGCAGAAAATAAACCTTTTTGAGACCTTACCCAATGCTTTGAAAGTGCATAGGTACTAAAATATGTTTATTTTACTTACTTACTAAGCTGAACGCATCAGAGGCGGCTCGTCGTATAAAGCAACTGAGGCCGGGCCTCACATGTATAATTAATAAATTATTTATTTAAATATAAAACGTTTTTTAACTAATTTCCGATCAATAAAAGTATCAAAACAATAGAACATCGAATTACCATCAAAGTTCAACATATTATTATCTTTTAAATTTAGCGCGCACCCCATCCAACATTAATTTTAAAAACTGAAATCGTTGCCCGACCGCATAAAAGGAAAATTGTAATTTCAAAAACTTGAGCTTCCTTTACGTCACAAATCGCTTATAAAACGCTATGCTCTCCAACCCGGCACCTCCACCGCTTTAATCGCGCATAACAGGAAAAAAGTCAAATGTTGCAGGCCCACTTATTTGGGCCTATATCGTATTATTTTTACAGTAGCTTGCAATGGCTTGCATGTTGCCAAATATTGATTGAACAAGGACACTTATTGAGTTATTTACTTATTATTTAAATGTTTTATTTTTTAAAACATAAAAAAATAAGTTAGAAATGATTGATAAATGTTTTCATTGTTCTATAAGATATTATTAATAAATATGCAATTAAATCCCAATAACAAAAAACGAAAAAACAGATAAAAATCAAAGATTACAGGTGGGTGCCTAATGCCTATATTTTTAAAACTTGGCAATGTTTTATTGTTAACAGGCTCATCTATCTTTTCTTCTCAAAGGATCAGGTGTCGGCTTATTAGATTTAATTAGATCGTTGGAATAGCCCTTTGCCGTTAGGCACAGTACACAGACTTACACCTTGGTCTATGCCGTTAGGTTACGAGTTACGACGCGTGCCATTCGTTTGTGATTGTTAACCTATCGTGATTTTAGATTTTCGAGGCGGGTCTGCGGGTTAAAATACTGACTGGCATAAGGCCATTAGTTTTTATGGTGTTAATGTAAACATATAGATGTTTAGAATTTAAAAACGGCAGTTTTTGTAAGACATTCGTCGGGTACGCCTTAGATTTGTATTTGTCGATGTTTGAGCGTATTCGTACATAAAAAAGTTGATTATTAAACTATATCACTTATATATTTCGTTTTTTTTATAGTAGTTCTTACAAGAGCAAAATAGAGACACAATAGCGGATGAACTGAAAGAAATTGACCCGGACCTTGCAAATTGAATATTTTTCTCGTGAAACCTAGTATTTCAAAATAATTGTATTGCTGGTTGAATTCCTAACTATTCATTTTAAGCCAATGACCTTGAAATCGCGAAAAATATTCGCCTGCGGCGCTATCTTATAGCCTCACCCCCTTATACACCCACGAGCCGCCACTGGAACGCATTCACAAGTTCAGTATAATGTATTCTATTTAATTTCAATTTTTACTTATTTAGGCATTGCTTGCTTTAATGCATTATTTTAAACAAACTGAATTATTTTTCCTATATCTCTTTAATATATTAATTCTTTATAAAATCTTTACATAATAACTGCATATTTCTGGAAAAATTGAAATGTGTTCGGTTTCACAACTAATTTTTAAAATATTTGGTAAAAATTCTCTGTGACTATTATTAAGTTTTTAAATTATAAATAGTTTTTTTGAGAATAAATATATTCTTTTCTAAACGCTGTATCCCATTTTTTTGCAGATTCTCCGAAAAAGGCCTATCTTATGATCGACAACAGGATTTTGGATCCAGGCAATCCCTTTATTCCTGTCAAAGAAAATGCAGATCTAACCGTATCGTGCGTGGTAGATGAAGGTAACCCCAAACCTTCACTGACCTGGGAACTAACACTAGGATCGTTATCACTACTGGATGTCCCCGAGGTACCTCTAGAAGTGCTCAATTTAACAGAAACTGCTGTTGACCAAAAGGTAATATTTAATTTAATTGTTACCATTTAATGTTGATCGAAACGTATTGTAGTAGTTTATTTATTAAACGATAATGATACCGGTGACCATTACAAATAAAAAAATGATATCGAAGTTAATAAAATAGGAAATCACTTTGAAATTTGGCATGTATGCATACCTTATTTTAATTTTTATATAGTCATGAATGTTAAACACATCTAGCCCCTCCAATAAAAATTATGTTTTTAGGTTGGAGCTAGAAACGACGCCCACATGGGAAAAGTTCTTAGGGCACATCACAACGCCACATTAACCTGCTACGTCCGACATATAGCCTTAGAACCACCACTAAATGTTTCCGTTCTACTCAACGTTCAATGTAAGTACAAAATATTATTATTTGTATTATCCAGTATTCTGATGATGTTAATTAACCCAAAATACTTGAAGTCGCTCTCCTCTTCAGTGCGTTCTTACCAGGCACCAGTTAAAATTGAATTTGAAAAATTTTTGTAAAATAATTAGCGCTGGTCAAATATAATATACATAATTTAAGCTTTAGCTTTCAAGGCTTGAGTTATCTCTAATTCGTGGTGGTGGTGGTGTGTTTTGGTGTATGGCACTGGTTAAAACCAAATGGCCAGCATCCTCTTGTTAAACATTATAAATTAAATTTTTTTTTTCTTTCTTTGGTAATTATTATCATCTCTAATTCGATAACAAGTTTAAAACTACGCGTGTAAACGTCAATTCAAATTTCAATTTGTCTCATGACGGTGCGAATCGTACCTATTGGTATTATGCACGAACTTACCAAGAATATTATTGTTAATAATCTAGTTAAAAAGATAAAGTAGTTTTTTTTTTAAGATTCAATTTGATGCTTAAATGTAATAAATTTTCTGTCCACTTTCCTTTAATTTTATTTATTACGACAACAACAACATATTTTTTTGTTCTTGCATAAAATACAACTTAATAATAATAATAATTTATTCACAAAATTACACAAAAATACTTACAGCAGCAGTAATTGTAAATAAATGAAAAGTAGTAGTGTTAAGTCCTAAATGAACTTGTACACATTAATTTGCAAAATAATGTTTCCTGTTTTATTCTAAAATCTAGTAATTATATTTCTAAATACAATCTTAACTACAATTTATAAAATTAATTATATTTCTAAATATAATCTTAACTAAAGCTTATATTTGTAACCTAAATCAAAACTAAAATCTTTAATCCGTGTTAGGTTTGACAACAAAAAACCTATACCAATTATACCGCGTTAATCTATAAACTTACCAAACCAGTTTATGATTTTATATATTTTAGGCTTTTTTAGAGGATCCAATAGAGCATTATAAATCGTTTTAACATGTAGTAGTTATATTTATAAATAATTATTGAATTATTGTCAATTAGGCCGTGAATTTCTGATCTCGATTTATGCTTAATCCACAGTTTTAGCTTTCTCTTATAGAGTTTTATCGATTTAATTGTTTTTAATTCCGTTGGTACTTCATTATATATTTTGGGTCCAAGGAACTAGTAGCTTCTTTGTGTTATAGTCTTACCTGTTTTTTGGGACTCTACTTCTGTAACTTTTATTTTGGGTTTGATAGTGGTGGTCTATGTTTGATATCTCGGAAGGATTACGACGCTGCCTAATCAGTATTTTATGACAAAAGGTTTGCCGAATATCGAACAGCTGAGACTCTGTAAATAGTAAGTCAGTGGGATAAGTGAATTCCTTATTATAAATTACTTTAATTATCCACTTTTGAACAATTTCCAAACTCCAATAATCCAATGAGCCCAAGGTAAAGTATGCGTAATTGTATTGTAGTAAAATTAGTTTTAAATTTCTTAAACTTTTTTAGCAATAACCGAATGGTGGCGTTTATTAGAACATAGCGCTCGAATAACGCTACTTCCTATTGAGTAGTTCTAGCTCTCTGTAGCTGAGCGATCACTATGAATAATAAAATGTTATAAGCGATAATTTGCTTCAACAGACCATTTTTATCCAATCGCACAGATTTTTTTAATACATACGTTAAAATTCAGACAAATATTAACCCAATATTTTGTGAATTTTATTAAATTAAATAAAAATTGTTAATGTTACCAAATGAATTTTGCAAAACAAAAAATTTTAGCTGACAATTCGTATTTATTTACTTTTCATATGGTTGCAAACTATTTATTATATATCGAGGATCGCTGGTACACACAAGGTAATTATCTCAGGCTTCACACTTATATGCGTATAGAAATGTTTTCTTTCAAAATTAAATTATTTATTATATACTTAATTTTATAGGTTTCTGGAAACTGGCCAGAAATACAAGCACGATAAGGACACTTTATATACTAAAAGCTGCCTATAAACCTTTTACCCCATAAAAATAAAAACATTAGAGGTATAAGATATGGTATAGCCCTTATCAAAATATCCTCTTTTTCTTTTGGTTATATCGAAATATATTCTCGATAACAGTAAACTCGAATGAGCACAGAAAATTGACCTGCTTTAGTCTAAGTCGACCCAGAACGCGTTTTACGATGTTTTTCTATCAAAGAAGGATGATATCTAGTTAGAAAATGTTAATCATTGTAGTTATTTTAAACAGCCCCGGTCAGCAATCTCAAAGTTACAACGCCATATGGTGACGGTCTGGTCGCGTGGCAGCATTCTCGCTTCCCATGCTACAGGTACCTGGTTCAAGCCCGGGCTGGCCCAGCAGACTTTTTTCAGTTTGCAGGGCCCAGGTCACCATACTACGTGGTGTTGCGTATGCAACCCTTACCGACAAATTGTCAACGGCACTCTAGTCTAGTAGGTAATCTAGAAACGGCATGTTGTCGAGGGAGGGACCCTTGAGCCAAATGAAGGATGGCAGTGGTGCGAATGGTTAAAGAAACAAAATCAGTGATAAAATGTTTCGTTTTTCCTGACCCATCACCGACACTCTTACTGATAGGAAGTATAGAAGTTATTGGCCTCTTGATCTTTCTGATTGATTTCCAGAGAGTAGTTAGTATCCTTGTCCGTAGGCAAATTTTGTAAATAAGAGCTTGTTGTTTCTTCCTTGAGCTTTTTAATATCCCTTCTGAGCTTCTGGGTTTTTAAATTCACAACAGTTCGGACAGATGGGTCTCTCGTCTGCTGAGATATTCCTCTAGCTTTTCTCTTTTTGTTGCTAATTGCCTGATTTCAACTGGATAAATAATAAGTGAAAGTAAGGTTAGTTTCACAAAGACGCTATCACACCGCGTGTTCAAAACCGTTCCAACGCATGCCTGTTTTTGTACGGTCACGAAACCATGCAAGGTTAATGCCTGCGCACAATATCGAATCCAACAGTTTTGGACGGTACAAAAATTGAAGGTTGGGACAAACCTAATAAAGATAGAAAAAAGTCAGATTTTTAGTATAATTTGGCGAGAAAATAATTAATGTTATGAAGGAAAGTAACACTTACACTATTTGTTGACATTTTTAATCTACCATTTCTACTGCTTTCGTTACAGTTACCAATTGTTTTCTGTTATTTAAATATTATCTTAGCCATGATTTTACATTTCCCCTTATTCCATACTTTTCCAACTTATGTACAAGCAGTTCCCTATCCAGACAATTATAGTCCTTAGATAAGTCTCGAAGCATCCCAAGGGCCAATTCGCCATTCTTCAGATGTTGCACAAACAAAATCGAATATAGTTGTTTAAGTTAATTTCCCTTTCAAAAGACGATGTTGACATTAAATAAATTACAATGATTTAGGAATATTATGAGTCTTGTGCACTTTGCTAACTGAAATATTTTTAAAAACCCCGATAATATACTTATGGGCCCATAAATGTCTCGTATTTCAGGGTCGCTGGTCGGAATTTCATCAATGCAGCTACTGTTTTTGTTCTTAATATCCGTGCTTTTTCACAGACTTCACTTCTTCCGGTATTACCAGTTTCAGAAACATAGAACTCAGATTTTTATTAATTCTATAGTTAAAGGGAATTTTAATTTACTTACTTAATAAATGAGGAAAAATTGAAAATAAAAATAACTTTTAAATAAGATAATTATTAAAAATCTTTAAAAAATCCTTTACTTGTCAGATGGAGTAAATAAATATAATATACTAATTAGGAAAATATTTCCTAGCCATCTGATGTAAAAACCTTATACTATAAGGCCGTATTTGGCTAACACAGTTAGCGCTACAATACGAATAAGTTCGAAACCGGTCCATAGGTAGCAGCATCCTACCAACAGAAAAGTCTTCCTTTCTTGGTAGTTTTAAGCAATCAATTTAGTATTGTAGCGCTAACTGTGTTAGCCAAATACGGCCTTATAGTATAAGGTTTTTACATCAGATGGCTAGGAAAAAAGATAATTATTATTAAAATGTTTGACAAGGAACCAACCGCCGAATCAGTACAATATATGAAAATAAAAAGTGATTGTACCTGTTAGCAATGTGCTCAGGGTCTCCCTTCACCCTAGTTTCGGAACCTACGACTTAGCCATTTATATTTTTGCAAATGGTCTACATGTATGCATTATAATTTATTGTTCAACTCCTTGATCCTATTTTCATACAAGGCTGCACGAGCATTACTTTGCAATCTTTATACATCTTTTTTTTTCATGTTATACCTTTCTTTATACGTCTTGCCACGTCTTGATAAAGTTAATAAAATATCCAATATTCGTTTACACTTTACGATATTAACATCTTTATACATTGCAGGGTTTTGTTTCTTACCAACAAATGTTTGAGGAAAATGTTGATTAAAAGGACTTTAAAAACATTCATTAATGTATTCCATTGCCCTTTAACATTACTGTTCTCAATACTATATACCTCTATCCAATCTTACTACCGCAAGCTACATACAAACCCCACTTTATTACCGTTCGAAAATATGCGTTTGTAGTTTAAAAGATTTCTTCTTATTTGTTTTATTTTAAGAGAGGCCTATTATGCCGTATGACCTACTATAGTAAATACCATAGATTGACTGCTGTACGGACAGCCGATTCACTTTATTTCACTCTAAGTTAGTAAATTGTAGGAACCTTAAGAAACAAACATAATCCAAAAAAATTTTTAGTGTCAAAATATTTTATTAATTTTTTTATACAAGAATTCATATATTTTTACTTCCATAATAGTCCTGCTCTCGATTTTGATTCCACAAAAACATAATTAGCAAGGTACACCCATATACAGTAAAATAAGGCAAAAAACGTTATTTGCAAAAATCTGTCCTTCATGGTCAGCACCCTCGTTCTTTTAGCATTAAACGAACAACACAAGTTGATTGCTCTAGATATGACAACATGTTCGTACAATATTGTTTCACTCATGTCAACAAAAAACGAGGATGCTTGCCCTGCTGAAGATGGATTTCTAGAACAATCGCCCCGGTTCAAATAATATCCAACTTCGCCACAAGTGTCTTCTACCCTTGGCCGTGGGCGCATCGTTTGGGATACTGATGGTAAATTGTCAATGGATTGCATGTCCTGTACAATGCTCGAATACTTGCCCCAATTTTGTTTCTTCAACCATGTTTTATAGTCCTCCTCAGTTATACTAGGATTTCTGACATTGACGTTAAAACACCGAGTAGAAAAATTTGGAACTGGAAGGATTTCACTTTTTTTCTGAATTTCTATAGTGTGCAACAGGTAATTAGCATTAAAATTATTAATTTGTTTTTCATCCATAACTGGTATGACCAACGAGGAAGCGTCATTCTCGATGGTATTTTTGTCTGTTTCAAATAGAATTTGACTAACTTGACACTCGGAGTCACCTCGTTTAAGATCATGTTCCAAATAGCGAATCAACTGTTTTTTTTTCTGTAACAATTGAATAGATGGTTTTATATCGATTTTTATTACTGACAGCGACTTTCCATTAAAACCGTTTTCAGAAAGCTTACCCTGTTGATTAATTTCATCAATTTTCCGTGTAAAATATTGTTTCTTTTCAATCCTCATGTCTTCCATATTCGTATCAGACTCGGATTTTTTAAATTGGAGAATACATCCAAATGGACACTCGATGGCAATATTAGACTTGCTTTCCTGCAAAAATTTATTGTGATATCTAAAAGGTTTAATCACATCTAGGAGATTTTCTTTGTTGTATTTTCTTGGCTTCCCATAAGATGCCTGCACGCCTTCAGAGATAAATCGTCTTTTCTCTATATAGCTCGGATCTTCAATTGACTTTTTAATTTCATCGTAAAATGAGGCTGAAGATTTTTGGGATTTGCCTTTGGACGATCCCGAAAACAAAATATCATCGTTTAATGGCATACATTTTGATTGGGAAATCAATTCTTTCGGTGCCTTTCCTAAAATCCTGTTTATTGCTTCTTCTTTAGAGAGCGAGATTTCCAGGTCAAGATTACCCTCCTTTTTACTATTACCTTCATGGATGCTTTCATTAATGGGTACGTTAAGTGATTCAAAATCTTTTAAAAGAGACCTAGGCTTGTACTTTGATTCATCCATAAAGGTACCAGAAGTAAGTGCCTGCACTTTTTTAGAGCAATTATTTGTGGGATCGTTTTTCATAAAATTATATTTTGCATGATGATAATTTACCGTTACGTCACCAGCAAGGTTTAAATTTCGTGCTGCAACTTTTTCCTGTGTAGATATATTTCCGATATTTGATGAATCCTCTGGACTCTTGGCATAGTCCTTCTCTGAAGATTCAAATATATCACTATCGTCTGCTGGAATTCTGAGACTATAGCTGTCAAAAGTTGGAAATATATCGTCTTTAAACTCTAAAGTACGATCATCTGCTTGTTCATTTTTAAAAATTTTGTTTCTTTGATAAATATTATAGGCATTGTCAGAGTGTGTGTTAAAACTACAACTAGGTTCGTCAACTTCTAAAGGTTCAAATATATCTTGGATATCGATATTTCTAGGACGCACATTCATAAGTTTTGGCTTTTTTGGTGCTGATTCATTTATAATACCTTTGCAAACATTTTTAAACTTGGTTATTTTATCCTCGGGTTCTTCACTTAGCTGCTTCTTTTGAAGATTAGATTTTTCTTCTTTAACGGCATCCTTTACACTAGAAATAATTTCGCTTTTGTATACACTAATTAGAGTGTCTACAATCTTGTTCTTTGACTTGTCATCAATATTACACAGAAAATTGTTGAGGCCTTTCAGTTCTTCCTGACTTTTTATAGAAACAGCTGCAACCTTCTTCATATTTTCTTTAAGGGTGCAGTTTAATGGCATCTCTTGAATAAATTGTTGTACATTTTTATCGGCTATCTTTACCGCGTCTTCTAAAGGCCTCGAAAGAGTTTCGTCCGATACTTCGAAATTCTGGAGTAATGTCGGATCAGTTTCCTCCATGATATTTTCCAGAAGTAAACGTCTTTGCGCGATTAAGGTATTTGTAGACAAGTCCAGAGTCTCGGAAGGAACTTTATCAATTATGTGCCCATCAATAACAACGTTGTTAGGAGATATACTTCTTCGGGCTCTATTGGGACTCTTGGATGGATCCACCCTTTTTGTCGCCATCTGAGTTAAAAAATAATTTGAATAGTTTATACCATGTGGCAGCAAAACAAAAATTGTGTTTTTGGCGTTAAATTTAGGAAAAATCCCCTTATATACTTTTAGAACTTTTGGAACAAACTGTCACGATGACTTTGATTTTACAATTTGTCAATATAAATTAAAGTTTGAAGTCAATGTCAAGTATCTTGTTATTAGTCAAAATTTAAGTAAACATCAAACTATATGTTGTGCCCGTCGGAACGCCGCAATGAAATACGCGGTCGGCATCGTCTGAAATGCAGTTGTACTGACTGCACACCAGAAACATTACTGCAGAAGCTTTCTCCGAATCCTTGCTGTTTGAAATGGATTGGAATCATGCTAAGCTTTAGTTTCATTGGATACGCTTTTTTGAGACTTTTCGAGCCCTGCCAACCCCTTGTGGATTCCCGGCCTATTTACTAAGAATAAATCAGAACGACCTATATAACAACCATAGAATAGTTAAATTGGAATCTGGAGAAGACTGTTGTAATTATTGTCAGAGCGAAATATATTTCACCGCTTTTAAAAAGCAGACACATTATTTGTTCATATCAGTTAATATACGCTGTGGGACATAATCAATTTAAGTAAGGCTTCTTTGAGCGAAAGCGTAGCGTAGCTTAGTCTAGAATGGTTTTATATTTAAGACCCACTTCTGCTTTTCAAGTCATTAATACGTTAGTTTAAAAATAAAACGGAACCTCTTGAAAATGTAAATGCGAAATGAAGAAAGCAAGCAACCAACACGATGTCATAGAATAGGTGGTAATAACGGCCACAGTATTTTTGATGTGTAGACCTTTATATTTACTGCATGATATGTACAACGATATAAGTAATACCACAATGACAAAATACATAAATAAAAGATTAATATAAAAATCCAATTTGTACATATTATTATTATGTATGCAAAATTTCTTTATATTTGTATTGATTATTATTATTCAATAGTATACTTATAGGTTAGATCACCAACAGTTAAATATGATTAAGCTGTATTTATGACAGGCTAAATATTGCGATTGCAATCCTGGCTCAAACAGCCCTCGCAAATCGGGCATAACATTTTATTTATGATTGTTTTATGGGATTAAGGTTAATAATAGTTCTTAGAAATAACCATCACGTATTGTTCTTGTCTTTTATAATTTCTGCCAAAAAAAACTTTTTACCAAGAGGTATTTGCTAGGGACTCAAATTCAACTATTAAAATTTCTCATTTATTTTTAGCAATATAATGCAACATTATTTTACCAAACATGATGAAATACTATAAGATCCTACTGTTTGGTAAAAGCAAAGGACGACACTTACTTCTAACGTGCATGGTCCACACAAGATTAATCACATGCCAATCCTAATGTATTCAAAAAATTCAAGTGTTAAGGGGTAAAAGTAAAGCCCTTACATCCTCCTTAAAAAGAAATTAGTATGAACCCTACGCGTTTAAAAATCATTATGTGTGTACCAGTGGCGGCTCGTCAGATGAGGCAAGTGAGACGCTGCCTCACTAGGTTTTTGATAAAAATTCATTAATAAAAAATAAATTATATTAACCCTAATTTTTCCATAAATATTATCTTCTTTACGAAATAAAAATAAACATTAACATTGGCCAAGACCAAATCAGTATTACTGATGCATAATATGCATATAGTTTTTGTTTATTAACGAATACGTTATTTTTGCGTATAACGTAGTAAGTGCAATGACACACTACAGCGAAATAATATTCGCCTCGAAATTCATGCCAATGCATTTAAAAGCCCAAGACGTTGTTCCGACTTACGCTATATCTTTATCTCACTTCTTCATACACGTTTGTTTATTGCTTTCAGAGACGACCATAAGTTCGCCGGTGTTTGTATTGCGCATATTTTGCGTTTATTGTACACGTGCATTGCATGGGTCGTAGGTCGTAGCGTAGATCATAGGTGTCAGATTACTTTATTCGGTGGTTCCCACTGTTCCCAGAGCTTTCAGTTCATCGATTTTATTTAATTAGTTTTTATATTTTAGTCGTGAATTGATTTTGATTAGTGTTAGTGTCGCGTGTCGCTATTTTTCTCGACGTGATCATGGATCCGTGGCATGATATTGTGATGTCTCTTGTGGAAACGTCTTTTTCAAGACGTAACGAACAAGAAAAACGAGAAATCATTTGCTGCGAGAGGCCTACCCCTCAGATAAGTACTCTTAAAAAAGACAAAAAGACGGAAAACAATATACCTGCAGTTTTCAAAGTTCTTGGTACCTACGGAACTCATACCTGGATTTGTGGTAGCGTTTTTAAACAGCGCTTATATTGTTGGCCGTGCTTATTTTTGGGAAAAACTAAAAACGTGTGGACTTCTGATGGCTATGCAGATTTTAAAAATTTTTCCAGAGCAGGTAAAATCCACGACGCGTCTAAAGAGCATATCCCAAAATCGATACACAATTAAAGACGCTTTGCAAGAAAATGCTAGCCAATACAAATTGTTGTATAACGAGGATGTTAGGAAAACCCGTTTATTAATGACATACCTTATTGACACAACCATAATATTAGGAAAGCAAGAACTTGCATTTAGGGGACATAACGAAGCTGAAAGTTCGCTTAATAGAGGAAATTTTAAAGAAATCTTTAACTGTTTAATTAAGGGAAATAATGAGCTTGTCAATCATTTAAAAGATAAACATGTTTTTACTGGACAGTCGTAAACTATTCAAAACGAACTAATTTTTTGTATTACCGAGTATATGAAAGATGTAATAACAAAAGAAATATCGGACGCAATTTTTTTTTTGTGGTAGTGGATGATACAACAGACATTGTAGCGATAGCTCAGTGTTCTATTACACTACGGTACCTACGTAAATAAATCAGCAGAAATTAAGGAACGTTTAGGATTTTTCGATGTAAGTTTAGATACGAGGGCTTCTGCGTTATATGATTTACTAACTACTGTCCTGCAGCCTTTTAATTTTAAAGAAAAATTGGTAGCCCAATGTTACGATGGAGCAGCTGTCATGGCCGCAGAACTGACAGGACTACAAGCGCGAATTAAATCTGATGCCCCTCAGGCACTTTATACACATTGCGCAGCACACAGACTTAATTTAATAATACAACAAGGTACACAAAATATTAGAGAAACCAGAATCTTTTTTGCAACGTTAAAAGGTTTGCCGTCATTTTTTCATAAATCCTATAAGCGAACTTCTATTTTAGATAAAATAATAAAAAAAAGAGTGCCTCAAGCCAATGACACTAGATGGTATTCTAGGTCAAAAATTTTATTCTTTGTTGCAAATAACTGGGAAGGTCTAGTTTTGGTATTTAAAGATATGGTAGAAAACAGAGAATTAGACTCAGAAACGATTCATATGGCCAAGGGTTACTTAAAAGACTTATTTGATTTTGAATTTGCCTTTTTAACATTTACCTTTAAAAATATTTTTTTAATTACTGATATCCTCTTTCAAATTTTTCAATTAAGTAATCTAGATGTTCATTATTGTAAATCACAAATTAACATTGCTGTTACTCGATTACAAGAAATCCGCTGCGAAAGTATAGTACAGTCCATTATTGACGAAGTAAAAATACATAACTGTGTTGTTTCTAACCGACAAAATTCCAGAATGAGTGAAACAGAATTATTTCAAAAATATAAAACTTTGTATTACGAGATTTTGGATTGTATAATGTTTCAAATTAATGTACGGTTTGAAGATCTAAACAAAGTTGAATTTGTAAAACTTCTTAATAGTACAATTTATAAAAAGTTTTCCACTAATTTTCCTAACGACTTATTAAACTCATTAGAAAATACATACCCCAAAATTTTTGACAAAGAGCGTCTAAAAAATGAATTGAGCATAATTTATCGAGATGAACAATTTTTAAATATTTCCATACTTGACACACTTAAACTAATAAATGAACTAAAATTGATCTCGGAAGTCTATAAGTTAGCAGTATTAATTTTAACAATTCCAGTTACTAGCGTACAAGCTGAACGAGATTTTTCTTGTTTGAAGCGCCTTAAGACTTATTTACATAATACAATCTCACAAGACAGACTGAACGCCCTGTCACTTATGTCAATTGAAAAAGAATTATTAATTAATCTTAGTGAAAATATTGGCCAATTTTATGATGATATAATTGACAGATTTGCGGCCCTAAAAGATAGGAGTATTAATTTAATTTATAAAAAGTAATTTTTTCGAAACAAAAATTTAAAAAGACAAAAAAAAACATCCTATGATAAATTGTAAAATAAACTTGGATTTATTAAGATATCTGAGGATGAAAGGCCCTACTAAATTTAGTAAAATTGGGTGTGGTCCATAAAAATATTCCATATATTTATAGGCTTTGCCTATATGGTCAGACACCAAAAATTCGCCTCACCTCATCTAAATGTCACGAGCCGCCACTGGTGTACATCATAATTTTTGCATTTTTACATAATCTGAATATGTTTTTAACCTAGATGTAGAGTGTAAATGTATAACTCTATACCCAAAGTCCACAAATTATGTCAGTGACTCATTTAATACCAATCACCAAATCTAGGAAGCGGCAGAATAAAAATATTGTACCAGTAAATGTTTTTATTCATATAATAATTTTTGCGACTACAATGTAACCGCAATCAGCTAAATACATTTAAAATAGCACGGTTATTCCGATACCGGGATTCTAATTGCGGGGAAAATAAATATGGCAACACAGAGACACAATTCACAACTTCAAAGATTTGATAAAAGCGGGTGCAGAGTTTTCGCACTACTTGATTAATTTGTGTTTTATTATTAATTTATTGATATATTTTGTGAGTTTTTTTCAGATTTCGTAGTGGGTCCTTCACATTAATATTGTTTTGTGTAAATATATAGTAATTAAGCTTTATTTAGTGTTTTTAACTGCTTTTAATTGAGTAAACTATATGGATATTAACTAACCTTAAACCAGTTGTCCGCCTACAAAAAATTTCAACTAACATTAAAAGAACGAATAAAAGTTTAAAAACGCCTCGACAAATTAAACGTTTTTAAGCTGAAAGAAGAATTAGTCTAAAAAGACGCTCATACCCCTCCTCCCCCATTTAAATGAAATCCTGAAGTAACCACATTGGATACTACAGAAATGTGTAGCACTTTAACGAAACTTTCCTCGCCCACTGTATTCAGGGTTTTGAAAGGACTTCATGAAGAAAATGACGAGTAAGAAAATAGTCAAGGAGCCCAGACAAGAGAATGGAAGAACGTAATCTTGGATGATGCCACAACATACGCCATTTCTTGCAAAATACATGAATTTTTCTTCCTAAATAAAATATCTACAGTAAAAAAAATGATGACTGAAATTAAGAAGGACAATCTTTAGCTAAGCTATCATTACAAGTTTTTAAACGAACTTTAATAAAAGAAATGAATTTTAGGTGTGTGGAACGAAACCCAGAAAGCCTACTAATTGAAAAAAGTTTATTTATTTTATGCTGGCGAACATATTTGGAAAAAATACAGTAGTTTCGATGGAAAAAGAAAAAAATGTTATTACACCGACAAAACATGGCTCAATAAAGGGAACACAGTTGAGAAGGGATGGCAAGTTATAAATTTTAAAAATTTAAGGCAGGCATTTATGTATGAATTTTCTCAAGGACTAAGAAATCCTTGTGGAAAAGGTCGCCGTCTTATGGGATCAGGTTTAAATGGCTAATGAAATAAATTTAATTCATAAAAAATTAGGCATATAACATTTAGCCGAAATATAACCGTTTTTTGAAATGCACATGCCACTGGAATTCATTCCCCCGATGTTGCACAATCCGGAGCTTTCTATATACTAGTTCTTGACCCCGCCTTTATATGCTTGCGCCAAATATAAATTGTTTAACTGTATTTCCATAGATTGCTAGGTTCAAAATATGTCAGTTGAAATAAAAGGCTTTTTTCTCACGCAAAATATATCTATTTACTTCTTTATATCATTCACTCATCTTCACATTTGTTGATCTGCGCAGCAGCAAATACTGCTTTTACTTTAACATCTTAGTCTGGTAGCTACTTACTTCATTGAATCATCCAGGTACACATTTTACATTACTAACTAACAAACAATGATATCGGGATACAATACTACACTCCTAACCGTCGGGAACTTATCGCATTTACTAACTTGAAACTGCTTTGTACAACATCTAAACTGGACTTGCGTCGCAGTGTAAGAACTACGTTAGTATATCTCCGGGCAATAACACCGCGGATTCACCGAGTATTTACAGAACTTGAGACGAGATTGAGAGTTGGGATGTTTAACCACGTTAATTACGCCTTCGGGATACAACACCGCGAACTTCCCAACCATTTCATGGCCCGTGTGCCACAAAATCAACTATTTCCGCGATAAAATGCCGCCAGAAGCCCTTGTGCTTCCTGCAAGGCTTCGTATCAGACTCTGCTCAGTCACATACGCCGGAGACCGTCGCCATGAACACCTGCTAAAACATCTCGAACCCTTCTCGTTTTCCGGTCCAGAGCCTTTTTTAACGCCGGAAGGGGACGCTATTAAATGCTTAAGAACGCTTTCGGTTGTCGAACTCCTGAATACTTAAACCCCCTCCTTTTTGTCATATACGCCAAGATGTCGCCTTCCGAAGCTCTGATGCCGTCTTGGAAGGTTGTAAATGGCGACGTTGCCGTACTTTATTACTTTGACTTGATACTTGCTTTCTGTTTATTTAATTATGCAATCAGACAACTGAACCTTTCTCCAACACTAGTGATGAGTCATTGACAGAAGTTTTGGACTTGGAGTATAGTTAGTAAAACTTGGCTGCATTAAGCGTCAAACAATATTTATTTGGCACTCTAAACAGTGATTGCAGATCATTGTTTAAAAATTTGGTTGCTTTTGATATATTTGCTATTAGATATAACTAAGTATCATCCACATGAAAATGGCTATTGCTTTGTTTATTATCGTTTTTAAAGGACGAGATATATATGAAGAAAATAAGGGGGTTCAGTACCGCATTACGAACCATAAGGATTTTGGATTTTGGATTTTATCACCTCTAAACCAAACATATTGTTGTCCGTCCAAGCAAATAACTTTTCATTAATTGTAAAGCTCGATCACCGAAATTAACATGAGTCAAGGTTGCTAGCAGTAATTAATGATTAATCCTGTCGAATGCCTTCGTATAATGAAGTAATACTAATAGGGCAAGTTTGTTATTATTCGCGGCTGGCAGAATATCAACGGTTACTGAGAGTAATGTCGTTGCACAGCTGAGCAGATTGGTTTTCAGGTATTAAATTAAATAGTTTCAAAATGATCCTTTATTTGAGAAGAAATTATATTTTCGAGGGTATCGGAAGAATACTAGTCAGTCTGATATCTTTTAAACTACCTGTAGAATAGAAATAATCAGAAAATCAATATGGTAGCTTTAAGTACCCCCCAATGCTGCATCGGCAGATATCTAGCTGAAAAAAATGCAGTAACGAAAAATGCAGGCCATTCGTCAGCCTACCTACAGATTCTGTAACGATTTCATTAAAACCCTGTCATCCGAACAATGCCCACCGGCCGATTCACAACGGTGATTTGTAGTTATTGGATTTTGAATCATTGCGCTTATTAGAACACGTTATTTTTGAATAACTGCCAAAAGTTGCGAACGTATCAATATAAGCGCTTGCTTTTTTTGCTGCTTGTATTGTTTAATGACTGCAAAGAAATTGGTTCAATGGGATAATTATCCAATTTAAATTAAAATTATTTTTTAATGATGCTGTAATTGTCTCTAGAAAGTCTATTCAAAATACTATCACACATTGCTAAGGCTAGAATATGATGATCTAGCCTGACATACCTTAGTCCAAAAGTTGATAATTTTTGAAATACATACATGTTTTTGTTTTACTTTTCTCCAAATATTTATCTTAACCCTTTCAGTCACCGTGTGTACAAATGTACACACAAAATTCAAATGATACCAGCAGTGACATCTTGTGAAATATGATTCATTTAAATGTTAAACACAATAGACAAAGGGTAGTTCTCTAAAATTTAGTCCGCAAAAGTCGCGACATCTTCTGATGCTTGCTACTTATGCTCTAGTGTAACTGTTCTTCTTGCATTGAAGACACCTGTTATGGGTAAGTACAGCCTTTTTCCGTTTTTTTTTTTAGGTTTTATGGGTCAAATTGTGTTAAAAACTGGTTTGCAATAACGTAAAAGGATTAAAAGAGAGATATTTACATTATTTTGTTGGTATTTTACTGACTAGTTTTGAAAATTGGACTTCAAAATTGTCTGTGTACAAATGTAGACAAAATTACTCATTACAGGCTGGTGTTTTGTATACATTTGTAGACAAGACGCTCATTATATTTTTTTGTTATTTTGGCCGCTACTGTTTTGATCTATGAGTTTAGTATTACACTTGTCAAATTTAATAGAACTTAGTAATTAATAAATCGGCGAGAAACTTCAATTTATATTATGCATTTATTCGAAAACCGATTATTTCTGTAAGTTCCTTAGGAAATTAAATTTTTTTTAGCGACTAGACGTAAATACCTTACCGATAATGAGTTATTGGAGGAACTTGAAAAGGGTCTGTCAGATTGTGAAGCCCTGACTACCGATGAAGAATCTGATGTAAAGGAACCTGTCCAGCTAAGACGTCGTGAAGGCGATCCTAGTCCAGACCCCCTTGAATATGAAAATTTTCCTGTTACTGCCGAAACAGAGATAGAAGAGTCAAATCAAGAAACTGGATCCGAGGAATCAACTCAAGACGTTCATTATATACTGACAGAAAAGAAAGACATTCAATGAATTAAAATTTGTGCATTTTCAGACAATAATTACAATTACAGATTATTCTTTGATAACTATTTTACCGGTTACAACTTATTATATGTGCTAAGCCAAAAAAATATTTTTGCTGCGGGAACAGTGAGAATTAATCGATTTGGAAATCCTCCATTTTCGAGTGACAAAGAAATCAGTGGCAAAGAACGGGGATATTCTGAGGAAGTCATTTTAAAAGATGGAGTTGTTTTAGTAAAGTGGAAAGACAACAGATCGGTCGTTTTAGCTTCAAATTTTGTGGGCACTGGTGAAGAGGACACGGCAAAAAGATAAGACAAAGTCCGTCAAACTCACATACGAGTACGAAGACCCGAAATTGTAAAGGAATATAATAGTGCTATGGGTGGAGTCGACAAAGCAGATTTTTTGATCGCCCTCTACCGAACTAAGATGCGAACACGCAAATGAACTGTCAGAATGATATTTCATGCCGTAGATATGGCAATAACAAATGCTTGGTTGGAGTATAGAAGAGACATGTCACGAAATGGTACTACGAAAACTGGATTTGTTACATTTCCGAATGAGCATTGGCGAGGCTCTGATAAAGTGTGGTAATATGACTGAGGGCCGAAAGAGAGGTCGACCTTCTATGGAGAACAGAAACAGTCCATCGCGACATAAAATTGAGAAAAGACCCCGTCCTGAGATACAGTTTGACAATGTGGACCATTTGCCAATTCATTTTGAACAAAAACTTCCCGGAAGATGCAAAAAAATTGGCTGTCAAGGCAAATCAAGATGGTTATGTCAGAAATGTCAAGTGCATCTATGCCTTCAAAGAGACAGAAATTGTTTTAGATTTTTTCATACTAAATGAAAATTATTTCTCATAATTGTATTTTTTTATTTTTTCAATAAAACTGTGTTCTACATTCAAGTGTTTTTGTAAGAAATGTAACTTATATAAGTCATTTTGTCACCAATTGTACACATAACATTTTTTTTTTATTGTATGACATATATTCCAAAATTATTAAAAACATGTATTTATATGCCTAAATGAAAGCAAAAATGTGGCAAAAAATTTTTTTTCGTTTCAAATAAAAATGCGTGACTGAAAGGGTTAATAATACCAGAACTTGCGCGAAATTTAGTATCAGGGATTTTTTTGGATGCACAATCGAGATTTGATGTAGTTACCTTACAGAGGGCGCCACTAACAGCACTAAGCATAGCTTCATACCTTTTTTGTTCTTTAAGTATTAATTCAGTAAAACCTTTGACTAGCGACCACCCTCGGGAATAAAATATTGGTCAGTAAATAGGGGTGGTTGTTTAATAGAGAAAAATTAAAACATTAGAACTGTCTGCATTTTACATTGTATATAATTTTGAATGTTTTTGAGTACATTTATCTTAACTAAACTAATGTATATATTATTGCAAATACAAATAATTTATTGGTACATATACATATAATATGTTTCGCCAGCATTTAATATAATGTAACGTTTTCCCGAACCACAACCTCTTTTTCGTTTTACTGATTTCACTGAGTCGTCTTGCCATGATTTAGACCCACTTCTATTTGAAAATACCTAAGTTTCATCTAAAAAAACTACTCTGCTAAACTTCGAATAATAATTTTCAACATATTTTTTCCAAAACTTGACTCGTTCGCTAGTTCGCACAAATATCTTCTGTTGCAGTCCTTTCTATAACGATATTCCAAGTTTTTTATTAGCGCTGCCAATGACCTGAGACCTATTTCAAAAATACCTCGTTCCTTCAAAGCATCTTTCAAAACTGAAAGCGTTATTATCAACTTGTGATGCATATCAGTCGTACATAACATTCCTTACATCCATTATTTCTCTTCCTGTAAAGTTTCAGTCTTCGTTTTCCTTGATCGTCGTTGCGTTTTCTTCATTGGTATACTTCTACTACTTTCATGAACAATTCTCTGTATTGATCTTAGTTTTAGTATTAAATTGAGAACCGTTTCTTTTGTCTGGGGATGCAAGGAACCTGCAAACCCTGCAAACCGATTTATATTCGTCGTTTTATGTCACAATATTTTTATTAAATGACACATTTGTTAAGACTATAGGGAGCTAATTCACGACATTATGTAATATAGGGGTGTTCTTCAACACATTTTGATAATTACTGAAAATTAAATATGCTTCTCTCTCCGATTTATAAATAACCAACAAGTTTTTCGCGTTTATATTACGGATATCTTTATAATGCCTTTTTAGCCTTGGTTTGAGCAAGACAACACTATACCGGGTGTTGCAAGGTCGAGCGGGACATAGGAAATCCCATGTAATTTTAAATGGGGTCAATTATTGGCTTCCCTAATTATTTTAGAGAAAAATTCTATTTAGGTTTAATAAAGAGCACTAAAACCCACATTCAAAAGAATAACTTTAGATATTTTTGATGAACCCGTTTACGGGTTATCGCCGATTTCTTTTTAACTATTTCTCCTTTTTATGGCCCCGTATTTGCGGGAACCAGTCAAGGTAAAAGATGACTGTCAAATAAAGTTGTCATTTTGAAATGTGTGCTTTATTGTTATAAAAACTCGTACATCGAAAATATTAAAGGTGTATTTATGAGTACAAATTAATCTGAATAAAACTAAAATAAAGTATCCAATTACAAGGTTAATTATGACATTTTACATGTTTTCATTATTTTACCAATTAATAGGTAGGTACTATTAAATTGTTAGAACTTTAGGATTTAAGAAGATGTTCAAATATTCCTCCATTGACTGCTAGACAATAACCGAGGCGATCATAAAATTCTCTTCTCCGTCTTACATTCGCTAGTTGGTAAACTGAAATTCTATTGCATTCGGCAGAAATAGCATTTTTTAACTCGTCTAGATTTGGGTATTTTTTATCTTTGTATATCCTGTTTTTTAAATGGCCCCAGAGAAAGAAATCATTTGGCGATAAATCAGGAGACCTGGTTGGCCAATTTACTGTATGATTTAAGCCAATAACATTTCCATTAGAAGCACGGTTTAAATATTCCCGGACAGCCAGGGTACTATGTGCCGGGCAGCCATCCATTTGGTACCAAACTTCCTGATTTTCCCTGGCGGCATCATGTAAAGTAGGTAAAATATGATCTTCAAGTAGTTCCAAAAAATATTCTGCATTTAAATTTCGTGTAAGAAATAATGGCCCGATAATATTTTCTCCGAAAATCCCAGCCCATACATTAACTTTTTGTGGATATTGCGTCCTTGTTTCCACAAACCTGTGTTGGTTTTCTTTGCTCCAATATCGATAATTTTGAACATTGGGTTCATTGTTTAAGGTAAATTTGCATTCGTCAGTAAAACAAATGTTTTTTAAAAATTCCCTATCCATGTTTGCTCTTTCCATCATACCAAAACAAAACTCCTGTCGTCGTATTTCGTCCCTATCTCTTAGCTCTTGGTGCTTTTCATATTTGTATGAATAATATTTATGTCGTTTTAAAGCTCGTAACGCTGTGGTGTGATCTAATCCTATGTCATCCTCAAGTTTCCTAGTGCTGATCTTCCCATCATTTTCTTCCACGCACAATAAAACTTGCAAGTCCCTATCATTTCTTGCATCTCTTCTTTGTTCCTGCCTTTCTTCACATCTGCAGTTATTTATTACAGTGCCTTTTGTCTCAAATTTCTTGATAGTCCTTTCGACTGTAGATTTTGCAGGTATCGGTCTATTCGGATACAGAGCAGCAAACCTGTCTGACACATTTTGATAACTATTTCCTTGATAATACCATTTAATCATCAATATTTTTTCTTCAGAAGTGTAATTCATGGCTAATATTTTCGATGTACGAGTTTTTATAACAATAAAGCACACATTTCAAAATGACAACTTTATTTGACAGTCATCTTTTACCTTGACTGGTGCCCGCAAATACGGGGCCATAAAAAGGAGAAATAGTTAAAAAGAAATCGGCGATAACCCGTAAACGGGCTCATCAAAAATATCTAAAATTATTATTTTGAATGTGGGTTTTAGTGCTCTTTAATAAACCTAAATAGAATTTTTCTCTAAAATAATTAGGGAAGCCAATAATTGACCCCATTTAAAATTACATGGGATTTCCTTTGTCCCGCTCGACGATGCAACACCCGGTATAAGCTTCTCTATGATAAATTCATAACGCGCCTACTTAAGTGGAAGCCTACTATACCAATCTATTTGGTCCATTGCTCGAACTTGACTTACATTTGTTGTCAAAGTATGAAGACAGACATCGACGTCAAAACATGAGTATTTTGTCAAAATTTCTGTAAATATATCAAATTTTATGTTTCATTCATCAGAACCCTGAGATGAGATGCGGCGTCGTTTAAACTGTAACTGCAGCATTTGTGCATCGAATGGTATTTTCCAAAAGTTTATTCCCAGATCCTGTTGCATGAAATGGACTGGAATTGCACTTAGTTTCAGTTTTATTTCATTCGTTATTTTGAGACTTCTGGAACCCTGCCAATATCTCGCAGATACACGCCCTATTTACTAGTAAAATGCGAAAACAATCCCCAGCAGAACCATGTGGGGACAATTTGCGCGACAGTCAACCATCGGACGAAGTTAAATTTAATCTGCTATCAACACTCTTGGATAATAGAGGCACATGTTCGTGTAAACCAAAACCAAAAATATTTGCTGAAAAAGGTCACAGATTTATTGAATTCAAAAACGAAAGCATTCAGGAATGTACCAAAGATGAGGGGTGCAACTGTGATTTTCGTCCTCCACCTTGTCGAAAGGTTTGCATTAAAACATGCTTTAAAAAGAAACGATCTTGTCCTACAACAATGTCAGTGTGTGAAGTTGCATCTTTAAAATCCTGCCGGTCGTCTAAACCTTGTAAACCGTGTAAACCTTGTAGCCCACCGAAATGCAAAACTGTCTCCCTGAAAAGCACGTCTCGCGCTAGTATAAAAGTAGTAAAATGTTCTTCTTCAAAATGTGTGGAGAAGAAAAGGTCCCAAAAGGATGTGAACATTAACTTCCAATTAAATATGCAAAAGAAGAAAAAAAATTGTTGTTTATGTAGTAAAATGTCTTCTACTATTGCGCCATGTAAAAAACGTAAAGATAAAAATAAGAAGCCTAAGTGTACAAAAGAGCAAACAAAATGTATATGCAAAAATGAAAAAGAGACAAAACGTAAGGGTGATCAGCCAAAGCCCATTCTAATATGTGATAGGCCTCCAGAGCCTCCTATTTGCTGTCAAGAGCCTTCCTCAAACATTCCCTGTAGAACCACAGAATACAGTGAAAATGGAAACGGGGCAACAAAAGGAAGTTTTATTGATACTGTAAAAAAGCTTCTTAGTAAGAGTAAAAGTAGTCATAAAATGAATACCTTGTGCATTTGTCCCAAGGAAAAGCAAGACGAAATGATATTCTGTCACGATAACTGGTCACAAAATGAAATTAGAATAAGCTGTTTTAAAAAAGATAAAGAAGAACCAAAGAAATGCTGTATCTGTGCTAAAACGAGACAGCCAGAACAGCAGCAAACAGTTACCAGCATTCGTCCGCAAAAATCAAACAATAAAACTTCATGTGCCTTTCCTAGAGAGCAGCAAAAACAACTAAACCAGTGTATTTGTCCAAATGGTGAAAATAACACTGAATTATTTGAATATCAACCAAAGGAAGATGTATGCCCTAAAAAGGATAAAAAATTGAAAGTTTGTTGGGCATGTCCCCAAGAAGATGAACAAGCAGCATGTTGTGCCTGTCCAATACCGGATGATCAAAAATGTGACCGAAGTTGCGAAAGCAAATGTAGTTTTAAAGACGACAAACCAACCGTTTGGTGCGCTTGTCCCAAACCTGAAAATGAAAAAGGTAAAAGAAGCTGCAAAAGTAAATGTAATCTAAAAAAGGATAAACCCAGAGTATGGTGTATTTGTCCAAAACCGGAACCTCAAAAACGTAAAAAGAAATGCAAAGGTAAATGTTCCAAGTATAGGTCGAAATTAGCTAAGGCTCAAGCCGATTCAAGCAGCAGTGACGAGTCGAGGTCAACCCGTTGCAATGATAAGAGACAACAAAGGTCGAGATCTAGCAAAAAATCTGATACAAAGCAGCAAGCAAAGCATGACTCTTTCGGTATTATGAGCAATTACGATTCTCCAAGGTCCAGTCATGATGTGAGGCGAAGAAGTAACGTTTTAAGTTGTACCTCTAATTCTCCGAGAGCCGCTTTAAAAAATAAAAATACAGAAGCAAAAGTAAAATCACAAGAAAGAAGTAAATTAGCAAAACCTAGAGGTAAACCAGACGATTCCGAAAAAAGCCCAAAGCCTTATGATGTCAAAAACAATTCATCGTTAAATGTAATTTATGCTAGTCCTAGTGGTAAAGATAAGTTTAAGGCTACAAGCACTTACACTCGTGTAGGGTTTGTATTTGTTAATTACTTTGGATCAGCAAACAAATTCCAAAGTATTTTCAGAATCTGCCCAAGCCGGAAGTATCCCAGGGCTGATAATTTGTTGAAGAGATCTGCAATATTAACTGAAAACTTTAAACAACACCAGGAGTTTAAGCGAATGATAAGCTCTGCCAGAAGTATCGTTGCACATTTTCTAACAGTATCCGTAAAAAAACGCTATAATATCAGTTATGTCATAATTACAATAATGTATTTTCAACAAAATTTCTTGAGTGTTTTGTATTTGTTAGATGTAGTTGTGTGTCTTCCTTTGCCTAGTAAAGAATTAATAAACTAAACTATTATATTATTATTTTGTTCTTGTTGAGTTGAAGTTGAGAGAAGGATTCGATGCTTTTTCTACGCGAAAAATATTGGCACCATCGATCCAATTTCAAGGCTGCTGTAATTGTGAATGCAGAGAAGCAAACCAAATTTTGATTGGTTACATCTTAAGTTTGACGTGAGCGCGTGATACTAAGCCAATCAAAATTGGATTATTTCGGCCTTCGCAACTATACTCTTTGCAAAACATTTTCCGTCGCACATCATATCCTTTGAGTGACGTCAATTATCGGCAGTGTTGCAGCTTGTAACCAAAGTAACCAGATGAGGGAATTACACTGTTTATTTACTTTATTTTTAAAATCTTCCAGGATCACAATATACAGCGAGTCCAGAAAAGTTTTAGACACATGGGAATTATCTTTATTGTTAATTTTACGAAAAAAAGTTACTCTTTATTAAAAGTTCTGCTTGATGCGCAAATAATATTGACATATCAAAACTCATGTACAGGGCGGCAAAAAAATATAGATACACACAATTACGTTAAGAGGGAAGTACCCTCAATTTTTATTTTAGAGCAAATTGTTATAAGAAAACTTTACTAAGGACTACAAAACGGGGTCAGATACAATTTTTTTCATTGAAATATTTTAATTTACAGGATATCATCAAAAACACGTTAAGCATTCATTACCTCGTGTTGGAAACCAATTACGTAAAAAAATAATGCGAGATTATGTCTTGTTCTAAAATCAACCTATCTACCTATCAGGAATATTAAAAACATTTAAATTCCTTAGAGCAAGAATAAATTGTGAATGTGAATAATAAACAATATTTTAGCAATTACATGATGATATAAGTGATCTAAAAACAGATAGTTTAAAGTGAAAAATTATGTCTCCACATGCCCCCCTTCTTTTTCCATGCAAGCTATAGTACGCCTTGTAATTTCTCTTACTGTCGCCCGTATCATATTGGAAGTGATTTCTTGGACACAGTTTATTACTGCTTCAAGATGGTCAATATCCTGAAAAGGTCTATGCCCATACACCATTTCTTTTAATCGGCCCCATAAAAAGAAGTCCAGGGGTGTGATGTCAGGCGACCTGGCTGGCCAAGGAATATTTTAACGTCTGCCTATCCAACGGTGCGGAAATACTTCATTTAAATACCCAGTTACTGTGTTAGTACTATGGCATGGGGCTCCATCATGTTGATACCAAATTGTACGTCTTGTATTTAGTGGCAGTTCGTCAAGAAATTGAAACAATTGGTTTTTTAAAAAGTCCAGGTAAATGGCAGCATTTATATTTTGTCCGAAAAAGTATGATCCATTGGTTTTAAATGAATATTAATTAATGTTCTAAAAAAAGTTACAGCTTAAGCATAACCAATGTAAAATATTAGTTTCTGAATAATACAACTTACTTGTCTCGTACATTCCATAAATAGTGTCATTGATAGAACTCATATCCAATCTCGACACATTTACAACTCTCTTTGATTGAGAACCTTTCTTTTTAGGTGACTATAATAATTTATTTTCCTTAACTATTGTTGAAACTGCGCTCACAGTGGAGCTAAAATTAGTAAAGTATAAAATATATAGACTTTAACATACTCTTTAAACTTATTTCTCTAACTGCTGTCAAGGGTAACAATGCACCATTGTTGTTAAGTTCTTCCTGAAAATAGCCCATTAGGGAAGCTATTAGCTCTTTGCACTGACTGTTTAAATGAGATATGCATGTGCACTTTTGTTGTTCTTAAAAGAACAGATTTTAATGTTATTTATGAAAAGATCTGGAGTTTTTGTTAAAAAATAGACGCACAGTATCAAACCACAGAACAGTTAAGGTTAGTTTTGCACGATACGTCAAAACCGGCCCACGAATGAGCTGGCACCACCAAAGACAATTGGAAAATAGATACTTGTGACGTAGTGTGCGTGGAGGAATATAAAAATAAATGTTTTCGCCTTACGGTTCTAGAGCTACAACGCCAGAGGGGGCAGGGAGGTAAAATGCATAAAAAAAAGTTCTATAACGTGATGGTGGCACCATAGGCGTGCGTAATAAATTCGTTTTTTTTTTAATTATTTCTTTAGTTATTCGACATATTCCATGGCAACTCGATTTATTGCAAAGTTCAATAATTAATAAATGTTAGTTTATGCTCGGATATGACAACGGTTTTTATTTTACTTAAAGGCGGCACATCGCAGGAAAACAACTCAGGAAAGTGCTTATTTCTCATGTTGAACGGTAAATCCAAAAACACTTCTTATTTAAGAGAAAAACCATTGGCGTACCATTTTTTACCTAAAAAATATCGAAGTCAGTGCCCGTAAGCACGCTACTGTTAAAGCTGAAAATTATTTTTGTATTGAAAAATATGCACCTTATTAATTAATTTCCATTTTCTTCTAAAATTTAACACCCCGTATTTTGGTAACGGAACATTTTTAGACGATAGTTCATAAAGCAAACTGTCATTAGTTTTTCATGTAGATTCACACCCTTAAATATTCGCCTATCATTAAGAATATAATCAATAATATAATATAATATAGTATATATATTATAATAATATAATATAATATAGTATATGATCGAAAGAGACACAACCAGTATCAAGACCCAGGTGATAATTTGTGGTCCAGGATCCGCGCTGTATTAGACATGGGATGTCAAATTTACCAAAATAAATGATTAATTAATATTTCTTAAATACCGCTTTAATAATATGCGATGATAATTCGCAATGTAAGGGAGAAAATAAACGGGATAGATGATACAGGGTGCATACGCTATACATTAATATGCACACCTCTAATTGTTTTATGTAATATATTTAAATTACATACAAATTAATATTTTATGGAAATTTAAGCATAGTGTTATGGCAACAATGTTTACTTTTGGGCCACATTCCTTAAATTCCTTTCGTAGCTGTACACTCTTGCGCCGGACTGTAGTACGCCAAGTAACTAGACTAAGAAATAAAAAAGTTTCGCGAAGATTTAAGTAAGCA
Organism: Polydrusus tereticollis; assembly: GCA_963920685.1. Taxonomy (NCBI): domain Eukaryota; kingdom Metazoa; phylum Arthropoda; class Insecta; order Coleoptera; family Curculionidae; genus Polydrusus; species Polydrusus tereticollis. The sequence continues at coordinate 20,478,520 of OY987330.1, read as the reverse complement.
TGAAGATCAAATACGCCATTTATTTTAAAATCTAAAAATCTTCAGAATTTATTCGGAATACGAATTTAATGCGCCATTTTGCGGTGACCAGACAATATAGAAGCAACGCTTAGTCTACCGTAGATGAATGCATATTAGAAAGAAAAACCTAACGTTCTGGTACATGTCGTGCTTTCCGAAAATCATTTTCTTGTCCAATATGACACCAAGATCTTTTATTTTGTGAACGTGTTTAAGTAACATTCCACTAAAATTGTAGCCATAGGAGAAAATACTAAAATTTCTTGAAAAAGATATAAATTTACATTTATCTAAGTTTAGAAAAAGTTTATTAAAAAATAGTTTCTAAATGTAGTCTCTTATTATCATAGGCATTACCCTGTAGCCGATCCCGATCAAAATCTGTATCTCCTATAGTATAAAATTTAGAGACCAAGGACCCTGTAGATAGGCATTTCCCTGCGTGCTTTGCATCCGACTTTCGTTATACGACTTTGGACCAAAGTGGTATGCAATGAACCTACCTCAAGTTTAAGCCTTATTGCTTCAGCAGAACGGGCACTGAATGGTTGGAATCTTATGATCCAGGTTAAACACAAAAACGCATATGTTTACAGAGTGGTAAAAATATCGTTTTCTACAACCATCCATTTATTATGAAATTAAGCGGATTGTACCCATACGAAATTTAATGGATATTGCACGAACAGTGACAAGTAATACAAGGGAATACTGGTAACTATTAGCATAATATATTATGTTTATCTACCTTTAAGCACATGGCAAATGTTTATGGAGGCATTTGTCATTAAGCGAATATTTACATGCTGTGTTTTGTATTTGTACGATGTAATGTGGATTGCACTTAATTCGGAAAACATGTTCTGTGCGTGTATTACGTATTAATATAACCACATATATTACTGATTTTTAGAAAATGTCCTACATTGCTTCACCACATATCGGTTAAAAAGAGAAAATGAAACGCTTACATAATAACCGTAACTTATCCATTCGTACTTGCACAAATCATTGATTATTAGACAAATCCTAATTTTTGCAAGGGTGTCTGTTTTTATATTAGCTTTTAATTGTTTCGCCTGCAATCTGTGTTACTAATTTGTGCTAGATACTTCGTCGATTTGAGTAACTGCCATTTTTCAGTATTTTTTTCTTCTGATCAGGGAACTGTAAAATGTTTTGCCGCAGCGTTGATACCAACTGTTATATTTTCTAAAAGCTACCATATTATGTTTTAGCTGCTCCCCTGTCCAGGCCCTTCTTTCCTTGCCCAATTTTCGTTTATATTTTATAGGTTTTTCAAAAAATAATAATCTTTAAAAACCCGAAGCCAAGGGACGTAGAAAAATACTGTCATTGGGACTTTATCTCTAACTTACAGAAATATCAATGCTAACATGGGTTGAGAGATCTTTTTATGGATTATTAAAAGAGAGAGTGTCTCATAAATTAAAAAGACAGACGTTTTATAGACACCCCAATATCGCGCGAAGTAGCAAAGTTATTATGACATCAAACCTGAGTCTTAATCATTTATATGGACTAGAGTATCCAGATATAAAGTCACGGCGTGCTTTTAACTAGCAAATAACTTTTATAATTTATTTCCCAATTACCGAAATTTGCTACTGAGCTGAAACTGGCGACGAAAGTTCTGTCTTTCCGCGCAAGCTAAAGAGATCTCTCTACTTCAGAGATTTACGACTTTTTGTTATAGTTGGTTTTACTTTACCGTTTTTATATTTAGTTTCAAATTGGTCTTGCAAAAAGCTAAAGTTTTATTATTATGCCACTTTTGTCGTAAAGTGAAAATCGTAAACCCTATAGTTGTCCATCATAAAATGTTTTAGAATTTAATATGGAACACTATAAATTAAAAAAGTTGGCAGAAACAAAAATTCATTGTATTGGTCAGTTAGGTAAAACATTTGACTCTTTTCCATTTTTCCATTCATTGTTTACTTTTTAGCATTTTTGTATAAGTTTTTGTTGATTCAGCACAAGCTTTGGATGTTCATGGGTGCGTGTTTCCTCTACATTTTTGTACTGCTTTCTTGGCGTCTTTTTCCTCATCACTTGGACAGTGTCGGGTTGTGGTTCTCTACTATTCCCAGTGCTTCTCTACTATTGATAGGGCTCGCGCATGGGGAGTCAGTTTTTAGGTAATTTGTATGTCGAGTCAGGTCTAGGTCTTGTATGTGAATTTGTTATTAGTTCGTTTGTCGATACGTCCATTCCTCTATAATAATCCGTTATGATTTTCAAAAAGGACTCACATATTGTCGGTATCTTAGTCCTATTCACGGTACACATAGGGTTATTTGCGATCATTTTCAGCTCCGCTCTGCTTATGTTGCACCATGATGGCGCACCATAAGTAAAAGATGGCCTGACCAAGACCCTGTAGAGGTTAGCTTTAGTTCTGTTGCTTTGTCTACACCGCATGTGAAGCAGGGGGTAGATGGAGCTTAATTGACGCAGAGCGAGCTTAACTCCGTTGATTGAATTTAGCCTCCAGTTCAGTCTTTGATCAAAGATAAGCCCCAATTATTTCACTTCCTGTCACCAATTCACCTCAACCCCGTTGACTCTGCGCCTAGTCTCAGGTCGTTTAACGTTACCTTTCGAGAAAACTATGGCTTTCGTCTTTAAGGGATTCAAACGAATTATCTTTCAAGCTGAAATCCACCTTTCAAGCTGATTTGCGACAACTAGCCACGGCTGTTTGAAAAAAGCAGTTATGGCAGTATCATCAGCAAGCAGATAGATATGCGTCTGTATATCTCACGGTATATCATGCGTGTAAATATTGTACAATACTGGGGACAGAGGTGCGCCTTCCGGCACTCCGGCCCTAATGCGTTTTGTCGCTGAAAGCGCGTTCTCTGATGATACTGCGAAACTTCTATTCCCTAAGAATAAGCCCACTACCTTGACGAGGTAGTTTGGAGCACCGAGCTTTATTAACTTTAATAATAGACCGTTGTGCCGGATCTTATTAGAAGCTTTGCTAACGTCAAAGAAAACCGCCCCCGTTTGTGCCCTTCTATTAAAATCCTTTACTATGTTTGACGTTAGTCTCGTTGTTTGCCTAACTGAGCAATGTTCGGCTCGAAAGCCGAACTGTTCGTTAGGCAAAAAATAATATTGAGAACAAAATCATTGACACGAGACAAAATAATTATTTCCACAACCTTGCCCAAACCTGATGACAAGCTGATAGATCTATAGCTTACTGATACTTACTATACCGTCGGGTTTCCCCTTTCTTGTAAATTAAAATAACTTTTGCATACTTCCAGCTGCACGGGAAGTGGCCTTCTCTAATAATTGCCTGGGATATGCTTACAATATTCCTCAAAGCTATGTCTGGCAGGTTTTGCAACGCCGCATTTTTTATACCGTTGAAACCTGGCGCTTTTCTAGTATTTAGCACACTCACCAGCGATCTTACTTCATCTAAAGTTACTACAGGGAAATTTTGCAATGTATGTTCGATTGCTTTGTAAATGTCGATTGCACTGGAGACCCTCTCGTCCCTGAGCGGATCCGTAGTGGGATTCTCGGTGGATTGCTTGCAGAGTTTGTCTGCAAGCAATTCAGCTTTATCCTTACCGTCCGTTAGTACAAGACCTGTTTCCTGATTTTTTAAAAATTACAATGATTTTTTGAAACCTTTGGTCGGAGTTCGGGTCATTTTATATAGTAAGTTGTCTTCAATAGCCAATAGTGTCAATAGTGTCGTCACACAGGTCTGATTGACGTTCAATAAGTATCTGTCTTATAGCTTCGGCTTCGCGATTCGCCTCAGCTTTGAAGCGAGGGGCTCCAGTTCGATATACCCTGTTTTCTGAAGCGATTTCTTATTCTTATGCGTTCCTGATTTCATCTGTTAAAGCCCCGAATGACAGAATATTGAGCAAAGGCCGTGCTGGTGTCATTTGTGATCCTACTCACCGCGTTTTTGATATTGTCTGAGTTATGAAGAGGACCTAGTGGCTCGATATTTCTTAAAAAATTATTGTATCTCAGCCAGTTCATTGTGGTTCGAGACACAATACCTCGGCCCCTTTCGAGAGGGTTGCCCACTGCTACGACAGCCGGTAAATGATCCGAGCTAAGATCACGAATGACTAATGGCTGTGAATTAGATTGATCAATGTCATAGATAGTTTATAGCGGTTTCTTTTGTGCCCTTCACTGTATTGTTGTTTTATTCAAAAAAATACTCAACTTTTTTCTGTATCATATAATTGTATAACATGTTTCGAACATAATAACTTGTTCATCATCAAGGGATACTGGAAGAAAAGTCATACAATCAAAAGCTCAAATAAGCATAAAAGTTTCGCTCATTAAAATTGACATATTTTATGCATGTTGGGCTACTAATCATAAGCACAATTATTCAGTAAACGATTTGACAAAGACGACGAGTTAAAATCAATCCCGAGCCTAAAGATTTTAGAACACGGTGTACTAAAAATTTTTAGTCAATCTTTGCGTTAACCCTGGGTTACAAACGTTGGTGCACTTGGCTATCGATCTCATAAAATATTGACTGACATCGGCTATATTCGAGACGGACTGATATGCAGGTTATAGAAGCAGTTCTTGTCAAGTATGTCGGTAATCGGAAGTGAACTTCACCATAATGGACCGTTCAAATGGCTCTCGCAGGATATCCGGTAGATCTTGCGGTTAACGACAAATTTCTAAGGAAGGGCATGGGGTGATCAATTAAAGCTGATTTTATTAGAAAAATAATTTTGAGTCTTGAGCAACTACGTAAAAATAATAATAGATTGATGTAGAAATAGAGTGTATGTGCAGAGTGTTCGCGTAAATTTTGTCCAATAGATATCTCCAGTATTATTGCCCATTTCGGAGCAGGATTATTATAAAATCGACGAAAATATAGCACAAACAATTAAAGAAGTGCCAAGTACAAAACAAAATAAAAGGAAGAAGATCAATGAAACAAAAACATGTCATACAAAATCTAGATAAAGATACGTCAACGGGTGATAACAATATTACAGAGAAAGACATTTTTTCCACTACTAACCTATAACATCGCCATTATTGACCGATTATTAACGTTAGAAATCGTTTTTCTCTACCTTATAAGTTATTATTGCCCATGGTCAATAATAAGGCATTGAAATCCATTATTGACCGATCTTCAAGAATCTATTTAACCGCATAAGGTAACTTGATTTTTTGATTCTACAACATGAATTCATAAACATAATTTATTGTTAGGCAACCAGATAATTATCAATACATATTAGATTATTAGAGACGCCTGATATTGTAAAATATCGATAGGTACAATCAACATTTTTTCTGCTTCCATCCTTAATTCTGGAGGTGTACACATAATAATATCACTAACATTTTCTTCGCTTATTTAAAAAAACGGAAAACTCGTGAAATCTGATGACATAAATGAACAAAAATTGACATTGACAAAGCCACCTGACAAAACAACAAAATATTTTGCCAATTCCAAAGCGCAGGTAACTTGATTAAAAAATATACTTATACCTACCTATAATTTTTAATAATAATTATTAATACTATAAAGATAAATGTCTTATAAAAGTTTGTAGTAGTGGAAAAAATATTATATTAACCACGGTTTAGACAGCTTATAGCCCTCGCGTCTTAAATCCCTCGTCGCTTCGCTCCTCGTGATTTAAACTTGCCGCTCGTGCAATAATGATGGCTGTCTAAACCTTGGTTAATAATATACTATTATTGCATGATTCGACAAGCGGTAAGTCTGATGGTGATTTTAAAGATGAGGACAAAAAAAGAGACATTAATATATAATCCGAGAAATATTACGCTGTTTATTATGATACATCTATGAGGTAGTATCCCGTCCTATTGCCATATTATATGGAAGAAATCTATTTTTCTCAAAAATTAACGAAGACAACCATAAAGAACTAGGTACACAAATACAGGGTGTTTTATTTAAGAAATACCAGGTTATTTTAAATTTTTAAGATTTTGATGCCTTGTTGTTTTTTTCTGATCCTGAATGTCCATAGGAAATACTTTAAAACTGCTAATTTGAACAAGCACCCTGTACATATTTAATACATAATACTGTCGAATTTGTTCTATTTTCAATGGTTTAATTTGCATAATACTGGGTTTGTAATATTAAAAACCGTATGCGATATTAGATACGTATATAATTGCAATCAAATACAATTAAAATTAAATATTTTAATTACATTTAAATACTTTGAAATACATTTGAATACATTGAAATACATTCAAATCCGCAAATACGTTATTTACTTAATGTATTGAAAAGTATTTATAAATAGGAGTACAAAATTTTGGAACTATCGCACCCCTCGAGCGAAACTCTCTTCATTCGTTTGATGTTGGAAGGGAACTAGCATTATTTTTTTTTATTTTTTCCTTTATCTACATTACATAATATAAAAAATCTCGAATAATTACTAACTATTAAAAACTACTAAACTGTCAAACATCTGTCGCCTGCTTTAATGTTTATTTTACAACTTCTGCTGAAATTTAATGTAAATAATTTAATGCAATTGATTTAATTTTAGATAGTTGAAAACACTGTTTAGAAGTAATTATTATTTAAATTATAAAGAGATATTGATTAAATAAGTAATTGCTGAACCATAGCATTAATACACCTACTATAATTATTATTTAAATTGCCTAAAGTTTTACTTGAATGATGCAGAACAAAACTCACGTTATTTGACGCAATTTGTTTATTTCTTATCGTCTGTTTTAAATTTTGGTATTTATTTTACTTTAGAAACCATTAACTTTAGATATTTACTTATACTTACCAATAAATAATTGTAAAGATTCCAAAATATTTCTACCATTGGATAATATTAAATGAAAAACTAATTGGAGTTATTGTACGAGTAAAATGTACTTTTTTTCATGAAGATGCAAATTGTTTTCACTTGTTTGAAAAGTTTGGCAAGTTATTATTAAGACTACAATTCGAAAACTTTTTATATATATATTTTCGGTTTTATTTTTGCCTTCTCATTTGCTTGATTTTCAAACCATTCCATGTATATGTTGGCGATTACTGGTGAAAGGGATGATCCCATCGGTAGTCCATCTAGTTGACTGTAGAATCTATCATTTTCTTGGAAATAAGAATTATTTAGACAGCATTCTAAAAGGTCCATTATGGCGTTGATGGGTAGCGATGTTCTTTCCTCGAGGGTTTGGTATTCTCCAAGTTTCCTTCTGATGACCTGAAGTATATCCTTCACTGGGACATTTGTATAAAGACTCTCGACATCAAAGCTAACTAATTGATCCTCTGCTTGTATTTCCTTTCCACATATTATTTCAACGAAGTGTTTCGAATTTTTTACAAACGATGTGCTATGTCCTCGTAGTTTCGTAGCTTGTTCATTATTCACCTGAAGATAACTGGAGATACTCATTAGTTGAAACGTTGTGATATAAATGAATAACGACAATGAAAGTCCAATATACATCTATCATTTAACGAAGACGATTTAAAGAACAAGTTAAGAAGATCAGTCAATGGCTTCGCACAAGCATCATAATCTTATTCCGGCTGTAATTTTATTGGGAACACGAAAAGCATCCTCAAGTTTATTAAAATGTTATTCTTTTTTCATTAACGGTCTACATGTTTCGAACATAAAAGCGTTCATTATCAGGAGGCAGAAAAATTTATTTTGCTGTTGGTATAAGCAATATAGAAGATAGTTAGTGGTATATAAGTTTAATTGAGTTTTAGGACAAGGGGAATTGGTATAATATGTGAATAGTTAAATGAAAATCTACAGCATACTGAAAGGTTAGTTATTTGATAAGAGTGACAAATCGATTAAAGAAAAACTATTATTAAAATTAAGATTGTAGGGAGGGACAGAACCTAAATATAAAAATATTTATACCATTTTGTAATTTTATTGCAAGAAAGTGTATTTTGACACATAAATGAAATTATCTGGTGATTATTAATTTTGATTTAAAAGGACCTTTAAAAAATATAAAGCGGTATTAACAACGTTCCCCTACAAACTCTGTTAATGTAATGTTACTGACAATGTTTAATTGAATCGGTATTGTTTCAGATACGCCTTCGTTTGCCATATCACGCGAACCCGGTTTTGGCTTTCCAATAAGAGAGGGAATGCCAGTTTCGCTAAAATGTGACGTGGATTCCAACCCGAAAGCGAAGCCGATTTGGCAGAAAGACGACGGGGACCCACCGGTGCAACAAAGCCCAGATGGTTTTTTAAATTTCACTGAAATCCGAAGAGAACATAGTGGTTGGTACAAGTGCATCGCCAGACATATGTTGGGCAGGTTTAGTAGCATCGGATACTTCCTAAATGTCCGTAAGTATAATATTAATACTTCTATATCACAAACAATTGAAATCCTTGGTAAACTTAATGCCTTATCTAACTAAATTCATTATTTAAATAAATGAGTCGCATTTATTATGTGATAACTAAATTAGAATTTGGTTTATCGATCCCACAAACTGTATTTGTCGCGAAGAACTTTTAAAGTGTGACTACTTATTTGTGAATTTCCTTGCAGTTTGGAACTGTTAAGTGGTCGTTACTTAGGCTTATTTCTAAATAGTTCTTGCGAAATCGGTTAAGTTAGTTAAAGTTTTCTAGACACTTAACTAGTCGACAGCTCCAGATACCATTGCGTGTATTAGTTCAGTTGTATGCGTCAATGTTAAATGATAAAACCTTAGCAGCCTCTCCGTCTTAAAATCAAAACAGTACTTGTTAACAATGGAACTTTTTCCTCAGATATAAAAAGTAACAGACAAATTGATATCGACTAGCTGCAAAATATTTTTTTTGCACAAATCAAAAATGTGTTCTCGTCCATACTTGTTACAGGGTTAGGTATACCGGGCTTAGTGGAACATAGAAAATCCCATGTAAATTTTGAAGTGGCTAAATATTGGCTCCCCTGTACATTTCAGAGAAAAATTGTATTATAATTTTTTAAAGAAGCTGATATGACAACCCCATGTGCCAAGTTTAAATACATTTTAATAAGCCAATTCTAACTTATTCAATTAAATGTGATAGCAATATTACGAAATTTTCATAGTTTAGGTAATACCGCAAACACAAGCAAATAGTTCTTGTGACACTATTGTCAAAAGTTGACGTTAAGCTGGACATAACGAATTAATATTATTTAACATTAGCCGCGTTCGGCAAATACATCAGACCGCTTAGATTTGATCTGAATCGTTCGTTTATATGTCAACCGTTCGGCAATTAAAATCTGAGCGCTCTGACGATGATCTTTTTGCTCGGAGTTTTTGATCGGATGAAAGCGATTAATCTCAAATCTCAGCCAGCTGAGTTAGTGAGGTTAAGTTTGATTTGAAGTTTGTTCTTAGTTTTGGTTTGAAATTTGCTTTGGCGAGGACCTTATAAGAAAGTTAACTTTAAAAAATGAAGGAAATAGAACTTTATGATGCGGAAGAACAAAAACGGTTTACCCCTGAACTAACCTTAGTCTTCATTGGTTTACCATATTGGTGACAGACGAAAATTTACCAAAATCTTTACGTCTTCCTCATCATCGTCTTCAAACATAAGTTGATAGCAAAGAGGATGGGACAGTTGATCTATCCCGTCAATTAGGGCCAATACAACAGTAGGAATACTCATTTTTAGTAGAAAAGGGGAAAAATAGGTTATATTTCTTGAATCAAAACAAAGCAGTTTGACTTTGACAGAGATCAGTTGTTTGGTACCGTTCTTTTATTACAAATTTCTCCAATTTTACAACGAGAATTTCTTAAAAAACTTTTAATTGGCTTAATGGAAAATAATAAAATTTGGTACGTGAGTTGCTTATCCAATGACCCTCAAAGAAGCCTAATACAATTTTGATGTGAAATTATTAGGGGAACCAATATTTGAAGGTAGCTAAATTTCCATGGGATATCCTATGGTCAGTCAGGTTCTGACTATTTTTAAATATAAATCTGGAATCATAATAAACAACCTTGTAAGAAGATTCTGTTATAAATTGGTCCATTTTACAATAAAGTAGAATCCACAGAGTCCTACTGCAGGTCCTTCCATTGCAGCTTACTTAAAACTTTAAATATCTATAACAAATAGTGCTTTATAAATTTCCTTGTTTCCTGTATAACTCAAAACTTTCAATCCTTGTCTTCTCTACTTACTAACCCCATTCATAAATAGTTCAAGCGAAAGTTGAAGTGTTCAAGAGAGCCAACCGGTCGTCAAGTCCAGAACTCAGTTAATTAACGCGTCAAGTAGGTTTTATAATGCGACTACAACAGCGTCATTGTTTATTAATGACCACTTATATTTTAACTGTCGGCCGCGTGGGAGCCCTTCTCACAAACCAATTATCTCTGTGTTTTTCTAATCTTGCTCTAAATGCGCCTTCGGGATGTCAACGAGCGAGAAGTTTTACCCAGTTTAAGCTTAATATCGGTCATTTGAGATAATATAATAGAGAATGCGGTCTCTTCGTCAGATCCTCGCCTCCCTGACGACCCGTCGTACTGCGTCTAATGATGGATCTGTCGAAATTAAACGAGTAAACTTTATTTCTAATTGTTGGTACTCCATCCATAATCGAATAGGATTTTAATGCTAACCTGGCGGCAACTCCTGTAATTAGAACCAGTTCTCTGGTCGTTAAAGGAGCTTAACTTTCCTTTACTGACTAGGTGATGAACTTTGTCGATTCTATTTGTTACACCTTATCCTTGGTCTTCTACTTTTTTGAATTATATAGGCTTTTCGGTGTAGTTTTCTTATGTCAGATCCTAGCCTTGCTGACGAGTCGTGATACGAGTAAGCACGTCTAAGGAATCGACTAACCTTTGGATTTTTAGGATACAAAATGCCTCACAATACTGGCGGTCACTAACAATGTTGGAGTCTGGTCAGTCGATGCCATTAGTATCCTATTGAAGGAATTGTTATTAACTTCGTCATCTCCAGAGAAATCGCGTATATCTGCCATTATCATTCAACGATATGTTATAGCTAGGATGATTTTTGTTGACCAACATTTCTATAGATAGATGTTACCAAAATAAAACAAGTTTCAAATCATTTTTATTTGTCGTAAATGCATGATAGTTTATTTCAGGCTTTATGAACTTTCGGTTCGCCAGTCTTTGGCCTTTATTGATTCTCTGATTAGGGATCGGATCACCCCACATAACAGGTCTGGTCCTGTTAGAGGTTGCCTTCATGCTCTGATACTTGAGCCAGGGTCTCTTAAATTTGTCTTCCTATAGACCTATACTTGCTTTAATGTTATGTGACTCATACTGACTGCTAGAATTGCCGCTTGACTCCTGACTCTAGGTACCTAATTTAGATTTTTTTTATAATTTCAGCAATTATTTGTCAGTCTAGAGTCAGAATTTTCTATGCAGTTTTCTATAATTTGGCTTAAGTGCTAAAAGTTCTAAAAACTTGTGGGGTTACAGATATTAGCACGCAAGTTATTAGTATATTACTGAATTTCGAAATTTTCATTATTCTATAACCTCCTTTCTTATTCCTAAAAGAAAGGGAAAGTATTATGAAATATATCGTTTTATTTATATTTGTTTCAATAAAATAGTAGAACCGTCAAGATATTATGACCTTATAGCCAGTAAAATTTTCGAAACATATTTATATATACACATTAAAATAACATTCCTGCATGATGGTTGCAGTACAAACGCAATAAAATTGTTCTGCATAATAAAACTTTTAATGCTGGTAATATAACCGGTGGAAAATAGTATAGATACAACCATATTCGGGAGCTTGTAAGCACTAATGTATGTTTGCATGTACCTGGCATCAAATCATAAAACCGAAATGACATTTTTATCAATGGAGTTTTCATTTCAAATTGTTTAGGCAAAGAAACGTGTTTTATTTTCTCCTTTAAACTCACATAATGCAAAATAAGGAGCACGTGGTTTTTCTAATGCCCTATACATAAAAAAAATACTTTTCTGTTAATTTTTTTCACAAGATATCTAGTTTCTATGTTTCTTTTTTTAATTTTCATTCGTACCTATACTATAAGTCCAACATATTCTTTAAACAATTTGATTTATTCTGTATCTCTGGTCCAGTAGATGTTAAGCTTTTTTTTAAACACAGTCAAAGGCCTTGGATAAGTCATATAGTATTAGAACACTGTTCTTACCCTCATCAAAACCTCTTACTATGCTCTCCACAACAGTCAATAGAATACCAGACACTAAATAGGAGGTTAAGCTTAATCAACAGAGTCAAGCTTTCACTGCGCCCATTGGGCTCCATCTTCCCTCTGCTTCACAGGCCGAGTAGACTTAGTAATCATACCAAACAAGGTCCTGGTCAAGCCGGTTTATGGTGCGTCCTCGTAAATAAGTTACAGGTCATTCAAAACAGGGCTCTAAAACTGTCCCTCGTTATACAATTAATCAAGATTTCTGAATTCCCAATCTAGATGAATATTTCCTCAAAATTATTACAGACGCACAGACGTATCGACGCACTAGAAAAGTATAGGGGCACTGTACTATGTTAAGATATCATGTACCTGAGACGCCACGCTACTGTATCACTTATACTTCCAGTAAGATAACAAGACACACACTCATCAAGGCAAGAAATGCCAATTTAAAATTTTTCTTAAATGATATAAGGTGTAAAAACTAAACGCAGATACAATTATTGATGTTAATAATTTTAGACCTGACCTAAAAAGACATTCAAGAATCAGAGTATAGTATTTGCAAGAGCCTTTCATAAATGACAGATTGGAGTTTCTCTCCATCAGCCACTATATTTGATACCTAGATCGATTAAAAATAGTATTAAAAATCTTTAATACGACTTTATTAATTAAATTTAAATATTTTTTTTAGATGACATTGAAGTTACTCAAGAACCAGACTTTGATATTGGAGAATTGAGCTCTACGGGACGACAAGTGGAAGTTTCATTAGGAGGTGCAGTGCAACTGGCTTGTCCACCAGGTAAAATTATATGTTTATATTATTTTCTTTTCGTTTAAGTAAGGGAGAAATTGTTTAACATTATTATTGATTTTTTCATATTACAAGATTAGGTACAGGGTGTTCCAATGAGGACCTAACAGTGGCTTATCTTTGACCCTCCCTGAACTTTTGGAAAAACCCAAAATAGCCAATCGATGTATGTAGAATTCAAAAATCTTACCAAAGAAAAATATTAACCAAAAACTTACGCCATGGATGTAGAGTTTTTTTAAATGGAATGACCCAATTTTTAAAAAAGTCACATTTTATTATTTCCATTTTGGTGAAAAGTTTTAATATTGCAATAGCTGCTCTTATTACACCAACAAACTTCAAGTAGATCTGCGAGCTTTCTTCGAGAAATTGGAGTAGACAGATTTCACTCGGCGGCTTCGAAGAGATGGAAAAAGTACGAGCTAAGATTTACTTCGCGGTCGCAAGAAGATATAGAAGAACGCCAGGGCAGCTGATCCAGGATGAAGATCGTATTGCAGAACGCAGATGTAGAAATCGAGACTGATCTTATTTAAATTATTTTGGTGTCAATTCCACCAAATCAATCTCGTTGTTGACAAAATAAAAAATTTGTCAAATTTATCTTGACTTTGGGCATTACCAAATCTGATTATACCTGCATCACCTAAAAACCTATTCATTTAACCAGGTCGTGATAAAATTATTAAGGATAATTAAATATAAATGTAATAACAACAGCAATATTAAAAATTTTCACCAAAATACAAGTCAAAAGATGTGACTTCAAAAATCATATAAAAAATGGGGCGTAATTCATTTGTTTGGTTTGCCGTTCAAATTTTTTTTTGGTGAGGTTTTTCAATTCTACTGAAAAAAAAATACATCGATTTGGAGTTTTCCAGAAACACAAGGAAAGTCAAAAATAAGTCCCTGTTTAATCCTCGTTGAAGCACCACATAATATCTGCGGAATTCACATAAAGTACATTTTTGAATTATTGATTATCTCTTATTGATTACTTTACCGATTATGATAAAAATGATATAATGGGGATGATTTATTTAGTCGAGGTCAATAAATAATTAACATTATCTTATATTCGCCGATAATAGCCGATACTTGATGGAGATCTATATTAAATTTATAAAATGAAACACTTGTTTCTAGATAGAACATTTATTAAAAATTTTTTAACAATTGTTTCGCCAACACTGTGGCTTCTTCAGATGTTTATAACCGAATGAATATAACACAAAAGTATACTACACAACCCCTTAATGCCTAATTAGAAATTATATACAATAGAATTAATAAATAAGATTTAGTAACAGGGTTTTTTATCGTTTACCATGTAATAAAATTATATTAATGAAACACAAAAAAATAAAATTCACTATTGAATAGAAACAAGTGTTTCATTCTATAAATTTGACATTATCTTATTTTTATATGACATAGGAAACCTAAACCTTACCTAATTCATCAATTTTAAAATAAAATCTGGTTTTTACTACGCATTTTTTGAAAATTTTGCATTTTCAGCTTTATTGTTATAAATGTAGTAAACTAGACAAATGATTATCATATTTTACACTGTCATTTATGGTGACCTTTAACAAACTTCGTATCCTTCAGGTAACTTTTGACAATATGTTTGCGAAATCAAATTACTAGTTTTGGGATAAACTTCACCAGGCCTTGCGGACTAATGTAGATTGATTAGACAAACAATACAGTACCTAACAATTTTGACGCAAAATATGTTACACTTTATAATTGGATAAACAACATATAACTTGTTATAACTTACCCAATTTGCAAGTAGGTTGTATACTAAATAATTGACAGTCTTGGTTAAAGTATTCCTTTAGAGTTGTTATTTTGTAAAATACCTATAAAGTACGAGTAAGTATACTACAAGTGATAATTTTATAGAGACATGTTTAACAATACTGGATGTAAACGAACTCATCGTATGAGGTGTCCGTATTTCGATGGTTTTACGTGATATCTCCGTTATTAGTTATGGTAAAAGGATGCAATTTTTGCATTATTCTGCTACTTCTTAATAAAACAAAAGATGCTGCAGAGTTTTTGGTTCTCCTTGTTTGTGATATACGGAAGTTTTTCAAAATTTTATATTTTGGGACAACCCCCACATGTACAATATTTTATATATTAAATGTTCAAACTGTTTTCCCTGTACATCTTGACAGTGTGCTAAATGAAAATAAAATTTTTCAATTGTGTTGTAAATCATTTTTGGAGTTATTAATTCAAATTCGTCCAAAATTCGACACTGCAAATCGGCCATATCTTGAGGTTTTGTGGCATAAATTCTGTTCTTCAAGTGTCCTCATAAAAAGTAGTCGTAAGGCGACAAATCAAGGGACCTAGGAGGCCACTCAATTGTACCCCCTCTACCGATCCGCCTATTCGAAAAAGTGTTGTTCAAAAATTCGCGCACGTTTCGACCAAAATAGGGAGGAGCTCCGTCCTGTTGGAAGAATGTACTTGCATAATTTGTACCCATCACATCTCGTATAGTAGGCACTATTTGCGTTTCAAAGAGCTCAAGGTAAAGTTGTGATGTCAAATTTAAATCAATAAAAAATGGACCGATCTTGTGGTTACCCAGAGCCCAGCCCACACATTCAATTTTCCAGGGCGTTGTGTATGACCTTCTCTCATCCAGTGGAGATTTTTATTTACCCAAAACCTACAGTTGGGTCTATTGACTTTACCATCTAACATAAATGTTGCTTCGTCCGAAAATACTATAAATTTGAAAAACTGGTTAATAATTAGAAATATAAAATTAGTTCGAGTTCCAGACAAACTAAAAAGCTGCCAACAATGCCAATATCGTCATTCGGTGCGTCAGATCCTCTTACGCAACTGTACCAAATTTGGTTTAAATCGGCCAATAAATTGTGATGTTATTAAGCCGTTTTCAGACTTTATACACACACTGTATAATGTAATTTAGTTTGTATAAGAAGCTTCTCAGAAATATATTATATATTACTTTTTTTTATTAATAACAGTATGACCGAAATTTACGTTTTTTTAAAAAAATTTACGTTTTTTTGTTAGTAGGCCATGACGGGTAATTAAAAAAACAAAAGAACATAGTCATTTGTGTCGTATTAAAAAGTTCTCGAGTTTCTCTTGAAGTGTTCAGGTTCTCTAAGTTGTTTTAACATTTGTTATTAATAGTGAAAGATTGAAAATAATCAAGAATACGACATGCTCGTTTATTAAATCCATTTATTCGATTTCTATAGGTAAATATAAGCCTTTGTAGTATCTCTCTCAAAATGTATTAAATTACTAGTAGATATTCCGAAAGACAACAGTCGAATAAAAGAATTTTTCCAAGGATAAAATCAAATTTAATTGAACACTGTTCTATAAATACCTTAACTTTATGAATGATAGACGTGTTTTGGACTTCCATTATTATTATTTATTGTTCTCCCAACGTTTAAACTGGTAAGCATCTCCAATAGCCTTCAGGTGAATATTAAACAAGCTATGAAGCTACAAGGGTGTTTATACTACCTAGGCAGTAGCAGAGCATGAATGAGATGCGTGTGTTACTGTATGGTCTTAATGTAAGCTTACATTCAATTAACAAGGGTTTCCAAACATTTTTTATATCTTAAAAGGGGTTTACTGAAGTAGTCAAAATTTCGTCCTTGAGTATAATTTTTTGCTTCTGACCATTGCAAGTGGTGGCCGTGAGTCCAAGTCAATTGCCTGATTTTGAAACCATTCTATGAAAATAGCGATTACTGGAGAAAGGGATGATCCGTCCAATTGGCTGTAGAATCCATCCTCTTCTTGGAAGTAAGAATTATTAAGGCAGAATTCCAGTAGGTCCATTATGGCGTTAATGGGTAGCGATGTTCGTTCCTCAGTTTCCTTCGGATGACCTGAAGTGTATCCTTGACTGGGACGTTTGTGTAGAGACTGTCGACATCGTAGCTGACAAATCGATGGTCTGGTTATGTTTTCTTTCCACTTATAATCTCAACGAAATATTGCGAATTTTTCACAAATGATTTGCCATGTCGTTGTAGAAGTTGTAGTATTGGGAATATATACCTGGACATTTCGTATATGGGCATGCTGTGCTTGTGTATTTTTGGTCGACCGTATAAACATGGGGTTTACTATGATTCTGCGTTAAGCATTTGTTCATGTTATATCTGGAATGTATCGTTCGTGCTTCTTTGGCTCTTTCGGGATGCTCTGGCAGTTTCCCATTTCCAAGACTTATTCGATCCAGGCTACCAAGAAGCGTCAGAATCACACGAATAGACAGAAGAAGGACGTCAAAACTGTACCCCACCATAAACGTGCCATATGTACCCCGAAGTAATTTAAAGAATTGGACAACAATACAATATATAACCAGTATTTAGCCCCAAGGATTCCTTAATAAGCCATTTGACAAAGATAAAGCCTAGAAGTCTAAAGGACATGAATAACTGTGTATGAAGAATACCTTGCAAGTGTAGACAATCCTATGTTGGTGAAACCCTACGACCCCTTGAAGCAAGAATCAAAGGACATCAAAACCACATACTGAAGGGCGAAACAGACAGATCCGGTGTAGCAGATCACGTTTGGGTCCACGGCCACCACTTGCAATGGTCAGAAGTAATAATGATACTTAAGGAAGAACATTGGCCGAAGAGGTAATTCAAAGAAGCGGCTGTGATATCCCAGAATCCTGACTGCTTCAGTAAACCCTCTTCAGACATAAGAAATATTTGGAAACCTTTGCTAAGTAAATATAAGGTTGGATTGAGACCAGTAATACATGACTGAACCCATCTCGCTCATGCTGTGCTACACCCCTAGGTAGTATAAATACTCTTGTAGCTTAGTAGCTCGTGTAATATTTACCTGAAGATGACTGGAGATATTTACCAGTTGACACATTGTCATTGTCTCTGACCTTCAAACAAGTATGTTAACTTTGATACTGAATCATGATCATTCACAAGTCGGAGAAATGAATATGCCCCCTTTTCGTGTCCCGCCCACGTACTTAAGGAAATGTATTCACAACCTCACTTTTATTTGTTGTCAAAATGCCGCAACTTTCTTGTTTTAGATAAGTTATATAATTGTTCAAGAAGTAGTCCATTTTCTGTGGCGAGATTATGAAAGAAAACAAGGTCTGTCTATAGCACCAAAGTTACTTTGGTGGTATAGACAGACCTTGTTTTCTTTTATATAATTGTGTTATACCTTAATAATAACGGCTAATTTAAACTCTTATCATTTAGTTAAACAGTTCAAGGTTGTTTGAATGTAAATAATTAAAAGCAAAATTGTACGAAACTTTGTAACCTAATCCTTAATACCTCTGTTGTTATAAACGAGACGTGGAACATAAAACAAACGTAAATTAGTAAAGTTGTTACAACAGGCCTTAGAGTAAAAGTAAAGTTCCGGAATATTCCGGCGGTCCCTAAACCTAATTTTATAATAACATATTGCTAATTAAGTGTACCTTTTCATTGAGCAAAAAACAGCCAATCAGTTCAAAAAAAAATTAACAAAAGATCTGTAGTATAGTATGGGGTCTTTTCTCGTATATTGGCAACCCTCTAAAACGTTTACTTGAAGAGTAATCAAAACGGGTTATATACAGAAGACGTCTAACTATTAGATTATATTTCCCATATTTCCATAAATGCTTCGGCGATTTTCTTAAATTATAGCAAAATATCCATTTTGTCATAATTGATTTGTGGATGATATTTGACATATTTAGCGTTAACTAAATTAATCACATAAAGTGTTTTCACAAATATAAGAAACTGACCAAATGACACTTATTTATTTATACCTAAAGAGGGGTATTGACACAATGCCGACTGAGCTAGGACCGTCTTAGAAAATACATAGTATTGAAATATTTAATTTAGCAGCAAATAAATATGAAACTGATGTATATTTAAGTTTATTAAATTCAAAATATGAAAATAGAATTATGGTCTTACACTTACACTTATAATGCTAAATTATTATATTAATTAATAAATTACCCAACTAAATCTACTTCACTATCGCTATCATCATCTAAAGTAATAATAAACCCTTCTGTTGCAATACAAATGTAACTTTCTTCTACTTTCTTTACATGTTGTAAGCAGTTTTTTAAGTCCACCTCAGAATTTTTTTTACTTTCATCATAAATTAGTGTTAATACACTAGAATTAAGTGTGGGTGAAATATTATTGTGACGAATTCCAGCTTTAAGTTGGTGCCATATTCGTTCAATAAGGTTAAATATACAGTGGTAAGGCGGTAGCCGCAATACTATGTGCCCCATGCTTTTCGCAAGTTCATCGCCGTAATATTCTTTTCGAATAGACATACGTCTTTCTTTCTATAGTTTTCATGAAAATATATATCTTTATCAAGCATATATTTTTGAATTTTGGCTTTAGTGTCTTTTGAAGAAAGAGCTTTGTTTTATGGTTTATGGTTGTTTATTATATTTTGGATACCGTAATAATAGCAGTCATTTAGGTCGGTTTCTTATATTGATGAACATACTTTACCTCTTGTTAGGTTCTTAATCTATGTTCATACCAGAGGGAAGATTCGAACATAGCAGTGGCTGCCTACAATAATGCCAATGTAATAATTAATTTAAATAAGTAAAACATAAACCATGTTATTTCGAGATATCGATTTTTAATAAAATTACAAAAAAATAATAATTTTACTTTCACCCGCGGGGAAAGTAAAAGTCAAAAAAGTCAACTTTTACCTTTCGAAGATAGGTGAAATGTCATTATTACATGCATGGTTGTAAATAAAAAGTATTTTCTGGTACTTCTCTACAATAATTCTAATTTTTCAATTAATTTTTTTTATATTTCTTCTGTTTTATCTTGCTAATGACCAATTACGTTCGAAAAGGCCCCAATAACCTTTGGAAAATTTTAATTGGGTAGATTTTTTCTCACAACTTTTGTGCCTCTATCATTACCTACGACCGATCTTAATAGTAAAAACTGATTATTTCTAATTGGAGTTTTTTCGTTTTTCACTTTGCCTTAATTGACGGCAATTTGGAAAAGCGCATCGCAATTATGAAAAATTAATTTTCAATAGTCCGCACTCTATTCTCTTTATTAAACTTTTTACCTTCCATTGTCTTTATTAAGCGTTCTACTATTTTAATTAAATTTTTTATTCAGACAAAAAGTTGGAAATAATTTTAACAAATTAATACAGATGCCTACATTAAACGAGAAATTGCCTCCATTGGGTAAAATAATATGCAGTATGATTATCAACGGTCTGGATTACCATCGGTAGCCATATCTATGAACTCGGGTAAAATTGTCTGCAGCAAAACAAAACAATACGCCTGGTCGGTTTAAGGATTCAGCGAATTCAACAAATACATACACGATTTTCCAAACCTTTCTATTCATGCAGAGTGGGCAAAAAATTTATATATCTTTGTGTAAATTGTACACTCCAGCAAGATTCCCGATTTAACAATTATCAACAACTCACCACAAGAGCGTAACCACTGAAAACTTATTCATGAGAAAATGTTTTATTGTTTTGTGTTCCAAAGAAAATTATAGCTACGCAATAGAAGTGTAATCCTTATGAGCGGCCTAGAACCGCGAGAGGCGCTGTACCAGGTTAATAAACAGACGATTTTGCAGCAAATTTGAATTCGCGCATCCATTGTTCAGCTTGATAGAGAGCAACGTTGCCAATAATTTTATACTTTCTTAAACCGTTAAAATGGAATTATAGATGTGAAAGTAATTGCATCTTTCATTAGGTTAATCCTAATAATTAGAGCTAACATTGGCTACAGTCAGTGATACATAGAGATGAAGCTTTAGAACAGGATCTGTTTTTCTTGTAACAGGTTTTAATATGGAACAGGTTAAAACAGGTATGAATCGATAGGTTTTCCTGTTCCGATGAAACAGTTAATTAACTGCGATCGCGGTTCGCAATCGTCTCGTTTACTTGTTGCCGTTCCAGCTGTACTGTTCTGTTGCAGGTGCAGCAGTCCAGTCGGATAACCACTTATCTGTTTTGCGAGTCGGATCCTTTACCTCGTCTGCTGCGGCGCTCGGTGCATAAACGAGAACCCGTGGCTTGGCCCGCGCGGTGTTGTCGATGTTCATTATTTTTTATAAAATACAAAAAAATTGAAACATATTTATTACTTTTTATAACAAAATTATTAAATAAATATAAAATAAAAACTTTCTGAATAAAGTCCATAGTATCAGTACACATTAGTACCTACACAATAGAAATATTAATAAAAAGAGCATACAAATAAAAAAAAATCATCCTTGTATAGTCTATACGAACTCAATCCGGACAGCTAAAAAAAAATCATGTACTGGGTCTGCTAAGTTTACCAATAAATTTTAAATAAAAATTACCTAATTTTATGGTGATTAGACCGCGTATGAATTTTTTCCCGCCCACGCATTTCCCGTCGATGAAATAATTGTTGTGGACACATAAATAAAATATTGCCTTAAAAATAAAAAAAAACCTCTGTAATAATATAAATTTGAAATATTTGAATATCTAGTCTTCTTTCTGGTTCGATCTCAATACAAAATATATTTTATCCAAAGTCATAAAGCTTTAAGAAACTTTCGCAATGATATCAACATAAATACATAGCACCTACCTAGTTGTAAAGGGGACAAAAATGGCGTACGTTTTGCCCTAGTTTTCACAATGTTTAAAATTCTCTAGAGATGATATGTAAATGAGAATTTTATTTAACAATAAAATACACCATTTCAACAATAATGTCTAGAGGTGACCTCAATGCATTTTGAAATTAAAAAGAACATACGCTGTCAACTATGGACTAATGCAACAATTTTTTTTATTATTTAGTGTTTTATCAAGAAAATTCCTGCAAATTAACATCTCTTAGTAAAAAAAATATGCCACTTTAAATAACGCCTTGATAATAAGAATTGAGCCAGTAGGAATATAACCAACTCTAAACCAACCAAACTTTTACAATTGGATTCCAAAGCTTATAGTTGTCGGTTTGGTAAATTCCCTGGGAAAATAAGTTCGAGAAACCTAGGTTTTATACACGGCTTGGTTTCGATACGAAATAAACTTTATTGTTGTGTGCAAGCTTAGAGAAAGTTTTGGTGCATTTTATAAACATAAATAACCAGCCATCTTTTGAAATCTTGTAGTGGTGTGCACATGGTAAGCAGAAATATATTGACGACTTATCACAATGTATATCTCCCGATAAGGTTTTTTTTTATGTTGAAAATGGGTGTAAACAACAAACAATTATTCAGCTATTAGCAACGTCGGCATCGCCTGTTCAACTCAAAAACATACCGTTGGAAACTATGGGTTAGTTGCTTCCTTTCGCTGGATTCATCGCCAGATGCGTTTCGCCATATGACGGCTTCTCAGTGAGGCTATAGAATCCGACGAAAGGACGCAATACCGGAGAATATAATTGACCCCAAAAGTAGTCGATCAAATGCTTAATCTAACAAGAATCTTGCTCAAGCTCAGCTACCACACGTTCTCTAAATAAATAAAAATTGAAAGATTTTTGTTACTATATCCTGTGATTTATTTTTATGGTTTTATTTCAGGTACTACAGGCTGCTGGGCAAGAGTAGAATCGGGAACCGGTCGGTTAGAACCAATCGGTGCTTCGCAGGAGCTCAGACTGGACAACGTTCTATACCAGGAAGGTGGCGAATATCGATGCGTCGCACCCTCGAAAGAAAGCATCAAGAGATTGGAAGTTATACGAAATGCTCTGTCAGTTCAAATTGTAGTGACCGGTAAGTTATGTAAAACATTTTATTAATTTATAATTTATAGTATTTGGCTATAAAATCGCACTTTTTATAGAGTTAGAACTCGGATTTCATCCAGTCTTGTTAAGCGGTGTAGAAACCGAAGCAAGAGCCGATGTTACCCTGATAGTTTTTGAATTAAAATATAGTTTGAATCAGACCCAATCCTTGAACGCGTTTCACCGTAATACGGCTCTTCGGCAAGGCTATAGGGTCTGACAAAAAGAAAAGGGACCTTACAGTGCACTTAAACACATATATACAAAACTGTATACTGTATACATACATATACGAGATGTTGCACGTGGCGACATCTCTAAATTGTTGCCGATCACATCCCAAAATCGGTCAAGTACTTGACAGCAACTGAGCAAACGATGAATTTTATTAAATCTTCTTTTCTGTTTAGTTTTGAAGATGAACTGATTATAATTGAAGCGGCGCTAAAACCTTTAGCGTTCATTAAATCCATGTTGTCGTACAGTTGACGAATTGACAGTAGTATCGAAGTATCGTCAAAACCCGGCTGGTACAAATCTTAGTTTGGACACGCAATATCGTTGTCAACTTGTTACTGGATAAAGTTTGGGGTATTTAAAAAGTCGCAGGGGAAAATTATTATTCATCTGAGGTCGGTACACCCTGTCAGAGATGCTGTAAAGTTATTATTAAAAAGTTTCGGTTGATATTTCCTCCTCTATTTACCGCTTTACAGTAAATTTTTAAATTTTGAAAAAGCATGTACAGGGTTATCCAACCAAGACTAGACAAGGCGATTTTTTGACTTTTCCTGTACTTTTATAAAAAAACTGAAATAGTCATCTTAAGTCATTTTCTCCCGCGAATTCGAATATCTTCAGCAAAAAACAATTGAACATCAAACAAAAGTACTAGGGGTCACTTTGATATTTTTTTAAATGGGATGCCGTATTTTTAATGAGCTTATCCGATTTCTCATATAAATTTTGATCTAAAATGTTGGATTTTTAATTCAAAAACGCCTTTTTTCTTCAGTTTTAAATTCGGAAAATGTTCGTCTACCGTAAAAATTAAAAAGAAAAAAATTAAAAATCCAACATTTTAGATCAAAATTTATATGAGAAATCGGATAAGCTCATTAAAAATACGGCATCTCATTTAAAAAAATATCAAAGTGACCCCTAGTACTTTTGTTTGATGTTCAATTGTTTTTTGCTGAAGATATTCGAATTCGCGGGAGAAAATGACTTAAGATGGCTATTTCAGTTTTTTTATAAAAGTACAGGAAAAGTCAAAAAATCGCCTTGTCTAGTCTTGGTTGGATAACCCTGTACGTGCCAGGTTCATGTTGTTAAATAGTCATCCTCTTGAAACTTGGTTTGGAAGGGGGCTTCTTTGGTAGCAGACGTGATAAATGGGGGAACAGATTCACAAGGTTTGTGTTGTATGATGTTAATGTGTGATTGTGTATTTATAGTTATTTATGTATCAAGGGAATTATAATGGTCTTAATTACGGAGGGCAAAGTTTACGTCCCGAGGGCCTTTGGCCCGAGGGACAGCAATTGCCCGAGGTAATTGAGACCCTTATAATTCCAGTGATACATAGATAATTTTATTTCTGACCGATTTTAGTAACATTTTGTTCATTTTTAAAGTGGAATAAATGTTTCAATAGATGACAATCAAATTGACATTAGATGTCAATCGTTTGATTTTATGTCAAATTTTTCTTAATATCCCAAGGGAGTTATGACCCTTATAATTCCCGCGTAACTAAGATGTTATAAGCTAATAATATACCGGTCAGAAATAAAATTATTTAATTATACGTCTATCCATTTGTAGTAGTTGATAAAAATTTATCTCTATGTTCTGTAATAGTCGACATTCGTAAGTTATTGTGAAGTGTGTCAGCCATCGTGTTTAAAACCTTGTTCTGGAAAACTTGTAACTTTTTGTAATGCGTCTTATACAGTGTGTGTATAAAGTCTGGAAACGGCTTAATAACATCACAATTCATTGGCCGATTTAAACCAAATTTAGTACAGTTGTGTAAGAAGATCTGACGCACCAAATTACTTTATTGGCATTGTTGCCAGCTTTTTAGTTTCTCTGGAATTCGATTGAATTTTATATTTTTAAACGTAACACCCTGTATATTTTTTCATTTATAGTTTTTACTTTAAATTTGTTTCACTTTTGGTATAACATACTTTGTTCCTAATATCACTAGTTTTCGAAATAACGAGTACAATTTAGAAAAAATATATTTTTTATATTAAATGTTCAAACTGCTTTCCCTGTACAGCTTGACAATGTGCTAATTCACAATAAACAATAAAATTTTTCAATTGGTTGTAAATCATTTATGGCGTTATTCATTCAAATTCGTCCAAAATTCAACGCTGCAAATCGGCCAAATTTTGAAGTTTTGTGGTATAAACTCCGTTCTTTAAGTGTCCTCATAAAAAGTAGTCGATAGGCGACAAATCAGGGGACCTAGGTGTCCACTCGATTGTACCCCCTCTACCGATTCACACATTTGGAAAAGTGTTGTTCAAAAATTCGCGCACGTTTCGACCAGAATAGGGAGGAGCTCCGTCCTGTTGGAAGAATGTACTTTCATACTTTGGACCCATCACATTTCGTATAGTAGGCAGTATTTGCATTTCCAAGAGTTCAAGGTAAAGTTGTGATGTCAAATTTCCATCAATAAAAAATGGACCGATCTTGTGGTTACCCAGAAGCCCAGCCCACACATTTAATTTTGCAGGGCGTTGTGTATGACCTTCTCTCATCCAGTAAGGATTTTCATTTGCCCAAAACCTGCATTACCATTTAACATAAATGTTGCTTCGTCCGAAAATACTATAAATTTTAAAAACTGGTTATTTTGGTTAAACCTTGACATCATAATATCACAAAATTCAATTCTTCGCTCATAATCATCTTCTGATAGCTCTTGAACTACATGTATTTTGTAAGGGTTATATTTATGTTTTATTAAAATATTATGGACGGATTTGAAGCAGACGTCACTTACATGAGCAATTTTTCTTAATGAAGAAACATGTTGTAAAATTTCTACACCTTTCTCTTTATCTACTACTGCTGGTCGTCCTGATCGTCGCATATCTCTACAATTTCCAGTTTCTTCGAACCGTCGGACAGTTTTTAGACCAGTTGCTTTTGAAATTGGATTTCGGTTTGGAAATGCGTCATTAAATAGATGTTCAACCTCTTCGTAAGACCTTACCCTATCGCCATATCCTCTCATCATAAGAATTGTAATTCTTTCACTATCAGTTAAAGATATTTTTGCATGTAAAAATGACAGCTTTTATGGCTTTACATCAAAACTGAACTGGTGTTTTAATTATTATTAATGAATAAATCACAATTTGTTGATATTTTCAAAACACGTCGTTATTTCGAAAACTACTGATATTAGGAACAAAGTATGTTATACCAAAAGTGTAACAAATGTAAAGTGAAAACTATAAATGAAAACATATCCAGAGTGTTACATTTAAAAATATAAAATTCGTTCGAATTCCAGACAAACTAAAAAGCTGGCAACAACGCCAATATCGCCATTCGGTGCGTCAGATCCTCTTACACAACTGTACCAAATTTGGTTTAAATCGGCCAATAAATTGATTGTGATGTTATTAAGCCGTTTCCAGACATTATACACACACTGTATAATATGGTATATCATCGGGTCAGTTTAAAGTCTTGTCAATTACTTTGCTCATGTCATATCACATGTACGCGCAAAAACTTACTAGGATATACGTATTTTCCTTCCGCTTATTTAAATTAAAGCAAGCATCACTTAAATGTTAGTAACTTGTTACGCAGAGTTACATTTTTTACTTTTAGAACTCCTCAAACATTTACGCAAGACCTTCGTATTAAAATTATTTGCCTCGCGCTTAAAACTTTTACCTTAAATATTTAATAACCCGCGAGTATTATACTTAAACTACCAAAAATTATCACAAACTAAAGTAAGGTAACTTAACTAGAAAGTTTCCTCAAAGTTTCGTATTAACCCAGTGCAATTTCCTTATAAACTGCTATTAAAATTTTCATAAGTACTGCATCTGCATCACTTAAATTACACCTAAAGAATCTTGTTTAGTTCTTGTTTTGGGCTACCTACCCAAAAATAAATTAATTTGTTTTTGCCTCTGACTATAATTTCATTCTAAAATCTGGTGTAAGCAGACTGCTTTCTTTTTGATTTTATATATATTTAACAAATTCTTAGTAACATTGATCAGCTATAATCAAAGTTTAGTGTAGGCTATAGGAGAACACCGCGCTTTCAAAAATCCGGGGCTTGGTTAAAACCTGTCTATAATAGTAATTTACGTAACAACTAGAATTTGCAGGATGAGGCTGTAGCCGAGGCGCGTAATCACATTAATGCTTTAATATTATAGTATCCTACATGTTACGTACAAAATTTTATATACAACTATAACTATTAATATTATTATTATTATAATGATTATTTGTGAAAATAAGTACTTTAAAAATTGAATCTAGAATACATGTAATAAGAATTTGTATTACCTTAGAGACAGGCAAGGGTGCGATAGTCTTGGGTGCTATTACTCGATATTAATACCGGATATATCAATCAAGAAGAATGTTGACATCAAGAAATATGTAAATTTAATTGTATTCCTAAAACGATAATCGGATGGATTAAGCCTAAGAAGTCCAGAGCATTAACAAAGTAGGAAATAACTAAATTTTTGTTAGATGCTGGAGCAGAGAGATTTCTGTTCATGAAAGCAAATCAGATATATTATTTTGAGCAAAAAATCATAATTGTTTTAGGTTATTTTGATAATTGGCTTAGCGGGCGCATCTTGGAGGAAAGAAATTACAATTCCGATTATAGAAAATGTGAAACACGAAGTCACAATTCCAAACACCAAAACAAAAATTTCTAGAGAATATTCTGTAGCATCTAGAAATATTGAGGGTTTGAATCTAGTTGAAGTGGTCAGAAAATACATTAAATTAAGACCTAAAGAGTGCGATCATACACCAATTTTGTTGGATATAGGGCAGCGAAATGCATAGTTTTCTTGATAACTAGATATTTTGAAAGTAAAACGCGATTGCTACTAATGACAAGTTTAGAGTCCCCCCAACGTTTTTATTGGGTTCGTCTCTAATAGTTATTTGGGGAAGTTTTCACGTGATTTTGGTCTGTCTTGAGTTTATTTCTTTTGTAGTCCGATTTTATTTGGTCGATCATCTCAAATCTTAAGTGTAAGTAATCAATATACTCTTGTATTTATATTGAATATGTCGGAATGCTGTTTTGATAGTTTAGTTGAATGGTTTTGTTGATATATGGTATCCTTGATCAATCCCTCTGTTCATGATGATCTTGTTGTGCTGAGGCGTATTTAATCGAAGCTGTTGAAGTTTTAACGTACGTTATTACATAATTAATATGTGATGGGCTACATGCTTGATGAAACGGATATTCCATAGTAGAGGAAATAAAAGTCGTACTTGTTATATTTCACAATTTAATTCAGTTTTCTGACACGTGTTTCAACCCTTGCGAATCATGATCAAAGGCATATAAGACAATAGTAAATTCTATATGTCATTAAAATTAAAATTGACAGATGATGGGTTATTTTGGTCCTTAATTTACAGGTATTGGCCAAAGGTACAACTTAATTACAGGTGTGATTATGGAGGTATTTAAATCTAAGTAGTAAAATTAAGAAAATGATATTGTGTATATAATTATGGGTTTTTTCGTTCGTAATTATTGACAGTGTTTATTGCATATTTATCTTAAGTTATTTGGCTATTAAGTATTAGATTGGCACCTGAAGGTATTTCAATTTGATTGTTGACAACAATACACCGATTTCTTAAGGCTTTTTTGATTGCTAATGTTTCTAATAGGTTGAGTTGTCTACCCTTGTGATGAGTATAATTCGGTTTTATTAAAAAAAAACAAAATAAAACAGGAATAGCGGACTGTATAATAAATAATCACTCAATATCCAACAAAATAAAACCGATATAAACTCAACACAAAGGTAGAAAACTCAACCTATTAGAAACATTAGCAATCAAAAAAGCCTTAAAAAATCGATGTAATGTTGTTAACAATCAAATTGAAATACCTTCAGGTGCCAATCTAATACTTAATAGCCTAATAACTTAAGATAAATATGCAATAAACACTGTCAATAATTACGAACGAAAAAACCCATAATTATATACACAATATCATTTTTCTAATTTTATTATTTAGATGTAAATACCTCTATAATCACACCTGTAATTTAGTTGTTCCTTTGGCCAATACCTGTAAATTAAGGACCAAAATAACCCATCATCTGTCAATTTTTATTTTAATGACATATAGAATTTATTATTGTCTTTTATGCCTTTGACACGTGTCAGGAAACTGAATTAAATTGTGAAATAACAAATACGACTTTAATTTCCTCTACTATGTACGTTATTACGTTTTTTAAGCTAAATGTAATCGCCCAATATTCTATAGAGTCAAATGCTTTATAGAAGTCTACAAGAAGGCCACAGTAATATTATACAGGATGCTAATAAAGTTGTGACCATGAAACTCTCTGACTCGTCTATTTTATTTAATTTTTTGCAGTTTTTTAGGATTGTTCAAATATACACATACTATTTTAACTCGAAGTTGCTAATCCAAGGACAAAATCTTAGTGATATAAACGGATAATAAAGTCTATCTTAGAGAATCAGAGCGTTGAAAACTACATTTCTACGCAGACCCGGGAATCTTCTCGTACGAAATAAGCTCCGACTATACAGAATATACGGTAATATTAATCAGAAGGGATATCTCTGTCACCTTTCCATTCCAAGCCGCGGTGAGCACAAAGCGCATTCAAACAATTACAAATGATAAATATTTTACGGTGACAGGCTGAGGCGATCCCATATACCACTATTTGTCATTCGTTATCTGTTAAAGACAGATTAATCTTGATAAAACAATGGAGGCTCTTTAGACAAGGACAATCAATCGATTGGCTTAAATCGCTCTAATATCATCATTTCGAATTGAAATCATGTATTATCGGGGACTTGGAATCACGAGTGAAACATAATAATCAACCTAATGACAAAATCAACTTTTTTTTTAAATATTATTGAAATTTTGTCATGATAATTCACCTCACTTTTATTGAACCAATCAAAACGCTCATTTTCATAGCAACCACCTTGGTAACGGTCGTCTTACCCGATAAGACTACCGCTAGCTCGAAAAGACGCTTTCGAAAAGACGCTTGTAGCTTTTTTACTTAAATAAAAAATTAGTAACACCTCTAACTTGTATATTTACCTTTATCAGATGGCCTTCATTTTTATGTTCAGTAAATTATCCAATAAAATACACCTCTAGAGGCGGTTTCTTATCTTCATACCTTCGTTTTTCACTCAAAACTCGATTTTCCAAGAAAATTTTCACTCAATGTAATTTTTACTTATAATCAAAGATAAGACCCTCGAGCTAAAGCTCTCGGGATCATATCAGATTATAAGTAAAAATTACATTTCGTAAAAATTTGTCAGAAAATCGATTTCTTGTTAAAAACATCGGTATTACCGATAAGACGCCTCCTCTATCGGTATATTACCGTTGAAAAGAAACTGTTTATAGAGCCAGGATTCGCATAATACTCACACCGACGCGGCCACGGCCACGGCGGTGGTGGTGACCGCGGTGGCGATCATATTAGCGGTAAGACGTATTCACACCAAAGCGGTGAGCGGAGCTATTAGGCATTTGCTGTATACGTATTTTTTGTATGTAATGAAAATGTATTTTCAAACGTCCAGGTTTGATTTTTATTTGTAATATAAATGTATAACATGATAGACGATGTGGAAGACGAGACTTTGTGATAAAGAGGATTAAAACATACACTTTGTTTTTAGTCTTTATATTTTAAAAATTGGGATGAATTAAATCATAAAGTATACAGGGTGGTGATAAAATTTCGAATAATAGCAATATTTCTGAACAGGTTAACTTAAAAAAAAAAAAACCGCTCAGGCACGTCGATTTTTATTTTCATTTCTGCATTTTTTTAGCTAATACTAGAATATACAGGGTGTTACATAAATGAGTTATCACGTCAATGTCACTTTTTGTAAATGGAATACCCTGTATATTATTTCTTTTTTTGATTCTACGCAAGATTCTAAGCAGATTTCGTTTATGATGTCCTATACCTATCTTCAACTGTTTACGAATTATTGACAATTGAAAATTAGACATCTTCAATGAAAATAAAAATATAAATTGAATTGTTTGAGCGTTTTTTTTTTAAGTAGACCTGTTCACAGATATTTCTATTACTCCCAACTTTATTTTCATTCGTATAGGGTGTCTCAAAAAATCAGTATCAATTTCAAGTTTGTTTTTATAAACGAAATGACACTTTTTTAAATTTTAAACATATTATTTTATTTAATGAACATTATTTACAATCAAGGAATATGCCTGCCTATTTTAATAAATGTTGGAAGTGGTATCCATTCACAGCCTTACAATGACCCAATCTATCCACAAACTCTCATTCAACTTACATTTAGTGATACGCCCTCTAGCGACCATTTAATGAATTAGAAAATAATTTCTCTTTGTCGTATTTACTGGCAGTATATTTTTTCCCGCTGCACGGTTAAAGGTTTCCGAGATACAGCCGCTTAGTTAACCACCCTGTACTTCTTATTTTGTAGTGCATTTAGAAATACCTCCATTTAATTACTAAAACTGGTATTTAATGTAAAAATGTGAATAATTTGTTGTCGTTTTTAATCCACGCACGCCATATTGCATTTACAACCTAAAATAACAAAATTAAATTTTTTACAAAACATGTTTTTGATGTTGAGATTAACAGAATTCATTAAAACACAAAACACACAATAGAAACAAACAGGTAAAAAATGTTTATTCTATTTGCCGTGTAGTAAATGCTACAGCAGAGGTAATTGCTGTTTCAATGCATGCAGCAAACCGTTTTTAGAACTGAATGCTAAAATCCCAGGGTCAGGTAATAATTTTTCGTCTTGTTTTTATAATTCAATTCGAAAACTTGGTAATGCAATCGTAAATCAAATTAGCGCCCAAAATTAACAATTTTCTGTTAGGAGTTAATTTTGCCAGTAAATAGGTGGTCGCGTACGTGGTTCACTTAGTTTTTTTTTAATGAACACATCGACAATCTTTAATAATTTCATCTGGAGAAAAGATTTATTATGGATAAGAACCTTAATGCCAAGCATGTGGATTGGGGATTAAGAATAACCACAACTAAAGGTATTGAGTTAAGAAAAGCTGTTCAGGATACTGGTTGTAATTTTCACTCAACGGATAACCTGATCTACTAGACTTTTTTATACCAAAGATAATATCACCCAACTTTATTGAGGTCAAAGAAAACTGTGACCTGGATTCGGATCATTCAGCTGTCATTTTAACATTTAGCTAGAGGATAATTAACAGAACCGCCCCACCTACTCTTGTAAATAATACCACTGATTGGGAAAGTTTTCGAATCCACCTCCAAAATACTATAAACTTAAATGTTAATTGGCGAACAGCCGAGCAACTGAAAAAGAGGTCGATAACTTTATCAGATTTAAACAGGAAGCTACCTTTAATAATACCAAAGAAGTCGTCCATGTGACCAAAGGAGTAAATAATCCAGTTGAATTTAGGTGACTAGTCAACGAAAAGAAAGCTAGAAGAAGATGGCAACAAGCGAGAGACCCATCTGGCAGGAGTAGTTTGATTTAAATAACCCCAGAAGCTCAGAAGGGAGATCAAAAGGCTCAAGGAAGAAACACTAAACTCTTATTTACAAAACTTGTCTACAGACAAGAATACTAACTTTTCTATGTGGAAGTCAACCAGAAAGGACTAGAGACCAATAACTTCTTGACCTCCTATCAGGAAGGATGTAGGTGTATGGGCCAGGAATAATAAACAAAAGACTGAGCACCTCTTTGACATTTTTACTCCTAACCTAGTACAAGTGGATAATATCTTAGCAGAGATTGACAACCAAAAACCAGAAAACATTGCTCTTACCCCAAGAGGAGTAGCAGAGGAAATTAAAACAAACTTAAGTCCGAGAAAAGCACCAGGATTCGACTTAAACACTGAAGAAATTTAAAGAAAGGGTATGATCATGATTAAATACCCTAATAATGCATCCTTAAGATTGAAATATGTACCTGCTTGTTGGAAAGTTGCAGAAGTAATAATGTTACCAGAATCAGGTAAATCATCTACCGATGTCACCTCTTATCTCCCTTCTACCAACCAAAGAGACTATGGCAACTGATAAAAAATAATAACCTTCCGGATTCCGGATCTTTAATTCAGATTTAGGCAGAAACATTCAATGATTGATCAAGTGCATCGAATCACCGACATAATTGAAAGTGCGCTTGAGGAAAACCAAGTGTGTTCAACTTTTGATAAGTTGTGGCATGAAGGTTTAATATAAAAATTAAATTAAATACTTTCTAAGCAGAATAAGAGATCCTAATATCCTGTATCTCTGATCGACTTTTTAGAATCAGGCAGGAGGATGAGTATTCCGACTTAAAAGAAATAACAGCCAGCGTACCCCAAGGAAGCATCCTAGGCCCCGTTCTTTATTTCTTATAGCCCAGTATCGGAAGAAACTACTACAGCCACATTCGCTGACGACACTGCTATTCTCGCAGTTGATCGATCATCTCCATCCATGTAAATCTTACTAACAAGAAACTAGCACAGCCACTTAGATATTTGTGCCTCATGCGATGAATGCTAAATATTTTGGGATGACTCTGGATGCAGAACTTCGGTGGAAAGAGCATGTGAAGAAAATACAACTGAGCTAGATTTAAAATATAAACAACATTATTGACTTCTGGACAAAATTCAAAATTATCAATTTACAATAAAATGCTGTTTATAAATGGATGTTCCTTGGTATGTTCGCAACTCTGATCTTCCTCTGGATTACAATAGTGAAAGAAGAAATCAAAAGGTGTGCCGGCAAGCATACATCCCGACTTCATCTGCATATCAACGCAAAACCTCTACAGCTGCTAGACAATCAACATCGCGTCCGAAGATTGAAGAGAACCAAACTGTTTGATCTTGTGTATTGTGTAGTGTTAAAAGCAGGTGCTTTATTAAAATAAAAGTCTGGAGAAGGTCATCCCTCTGTAACAATCGCACATGCGCCGCTCGCTTGACAATATTTTCCTGCCTTGCTTATGCCATGATAATAAAAAAAAAACAGGTAAGTACAATTTTACAGTAAACCTTATCGATTAACTGTATTCGGCAGTTCATGTCAAATATACCATTTGTCAGGAATATTCAAAACCATAAGACGACACAAAAAGAACAAGGATAATGTGAAGTGAATATCAATTAATTTTTCAAATTAAAACTTCCAAAAGGAAACGAGTTTTAAATCCGCCATTAGCGCGGAAAAAGAATAAGCTAAATGAATCGGAGTTTTCACGAACACAAACGCCTTTGCTGTGTAAGCGAATACGGAATAATAGAAATTTAACAAGATTTCGAGAAATGAAAGTGGCAGACTTTCAGAGCCCAAAGATAAATGACAGTATTACCGCCAGTCCAGATAACTTAATCGATATAAAGTGGAATTATGCCTAGTAAAATACGGGAAAGATGTTGCAGGAAGTTTTCTACATATCTGGCAATTTATACATATTTGCTCTGCCAAGGAATTTACTTGCAAGCATGGGAAGAATATTTTAGCAACGTAAGCGGAGTTATTTTTGTCTTTTCGTTTTTTTTTTTTCTCAACGTGCAGGAGGTGTTTTATTTAATCAAATTAACTGCACGTTTAATAGCGGTTAAAATCTTATAATTTAAGGTAAAAAATAATACAGGACTAAAGCTGTGACCAGCAAATCCATCCGTTCCATCAATCTTGTCGGGTGCGGCAATATTTCATATTATAGAAATGCTAGAAATGTCAAATTGGGTTAGTTAACTTTTCGTATTGTCACAACTGGAGGTTGTTAGGTCTCATTCAAGTATTGGTCCGCAGAGACCGTCTCTTTTTAAGTATCACGCGAGCATGAACCTGGGACCTAGGATAGGGTAAGTAGGTAGGGGTTAGACCAAGTCAGAGAGACGAAGGTACCTTGTCCATCCAATGCTAGGCAGAAAGTGCTGATATTTGTTTGAATCAACTTGACATTGAGCCGCATAGTGGTCTAGAGGTGTGAAAATATAATTGTAGAGTGAGCGTGGCCATTTTGTTGACAATATGTTATAAATTTTTTAAATAATGTCTACGTCAGCGGTTTTACTTGTTCTATCTATCAAACAACTAACTGCATCCAGCGTTTTTCAGCAGTATGATTTTTAACACATGATAAAGGAAGCCCGTATCTTCAATAATTTGTCTAACTTTGAAACACCATATTGTGCATTCTTTGATATTTGGGTCTGTGCTTTCCATTCAAGATGTTCTTTCTGACCTAAAATCCAGGCGCCAACCTATAACAGTGTTAAAGAATAACACACAGTCCCCAGTATTTGTCACAATAATATTAATATAAGTATGTAATTCATTGGATTGATATTTTTTATATTATCATCCTTAGGGCATTATTTCAATTTGCCGTTTAACCTACTTTAATGAAAATATATTATTCGTCAAATACTAGACTGGTCGGGCATTAAAACTGCGCTAATGACACATGGTTAGAGTTTTCTCATCTATTACATTTTTATAATCCTATTATCTTTAAACGGCTCTTATAAATTCCAGTAGTTTAGACGAATAAAAGAAAATCGAATTTAAATTTGGGCACCATTCCTTTCTCTATTATCGCTCAACTACATTTTCCTGATATTCTGATGAGAGTCGTTCATTTTGTGAGACTAAAGGCGGAATTTTTTAGTGATTTTCTCCGAGGTGCGCTTTCCATATCATAAGATAAATGAATCAATGTCAACTTTGACGGCTGTAGCTTAACATGGAAAGAATAATAATAGGACCGTGTCTCTGTAAATGTAAAATGTTCTTCGGATATCTACTCGAATTTAGGGTCGTTTTGTATGTGATTAGATTAGAATCATTCAAATTTATAAGAGTGTGTCCTATATACTCTGTTTGAGATTGGGAGGGAGTAATAAATCCTAAATAATATGCAAATTATTAAAAAATTATTAAATAATATATAATTATACTTAATTCCATCCTCGATTCTATCTAAATTGTTTATTATTTGTGTCAAATCATCCATGCTTGAAATACAATTCAGTGCGGGCCTGTGTAGACACCAGTCTGGTTTTAAACAGGCGTCAACACGAGTAATTATCTTAAATCTGTGAACGGACTTTACTATTAGCTCTTTCAACCCAAATATAGAAAACATCCTAAACCAATCAAAAATACTCACAGTCGTTGGATCTATCCTCAACGTACCAAACGCACTAAAATAACATTATGTCATTTCACTGAATTCGACAACATAAACAAAATTAGGCTTAAACCAACCGAGACAAGGTTGTTATTATTTTCGAAATTAATGAGTTTTAAAAGCCTTTCTGTGCAGCATTTTTAACTGGGTACTATATCGGATTACCCGCAAAATCCCTTATAAATTAATTATGCGGGATATATTTTCGTCGCAACGTTACGTTTCAACTTTCACCTAACAAAAATGCCTGGAAGCCCTTTTAGGACCTAAATTAAATTAAATCCTTAGTCCGACGAGGAAAGATTTAAAACAGGTATGTACCGACGTTGCCTTTATTATTTTTACGCTTGCGAAGTTTCGTTTATTTTTTACTTTCTGTCTGATATCGTGTTTTTTTTTATCAGGTAAAAGGGTGTATTTGTTAACGATGCCATCAGCCCACACAGTTGGTGATGTTTTTTTTATGATCAGGAAAAAGCACTGGAGAAAAAATTCTATGCTTTGTGAGCGGTGCGTGTGCTGTATAGACGGTCTTGGTTCGGAAAAGTACCCCAAGACTCTATGAGGTTTTTTAACCTTCATGGCGCCCTGCCAGTACGCTCAAAAAGCGACTCACGCTAGTTTTCAATATTTAAACAGTGGCGGCAATTTGCATTTTTATTGACCCGCAAGCTACCAGTGAATGACCGTTCTACTTTTTAAATCGCCCTTATAAGTTGTAGCCCAGGACGTCATAATGGATTATTCGTAAACACGCCACTATCAAATTAATCATATTACTTTTTAAGTTGCTCTTGTAACTAGGACCGGCAAGTCAACCCTACCATAAGAAATAACTTCAAAAGTCCAGGCAAACAAATGTATGTATGTTCGCGGATGTGGTTAACAAGAGGGCAAGTGGACCAAAAATTGGAAGATATGAAAAAAAGTAATTCTTAATAAAAAAAAAAAATTTCTTGTCGAAAAAATAGGAATTACGATGAGAAAATTGATTCTTATTATTCAGGGCGTCTCAAAAATGCAAACGCATAAAATCAAACAAGAGCAAACAGTCATTTTTTGGACTTTTAACGTGAAATAATAAATAAAAAACTTCGCCAAATTTAGTCCTAACCGTGATTCCGAACTTACTGAAGGAAATTGAAATTTATAAAATTAAAAGAAAAAAAATTAAACATTTCTGCAAGTGTTGTTGTAGTTGTCAGTGTCAGTGTCAAAATAAATATTCTCGAAAATACTGACCGTTGAACAAAGAGTTTTTATAGTGCAATGCTATGAAAATGGTCAGTGCTCTTATCGGTATGTATTGGAGGAATTCCAACGCAAATTTCCTGGCGTTTCGAAAGTTGGTGTACAAAAACTGGTGAAAAAATTTCAACTAAAAGAATGTTTCAATAGTGCCGTCACAGTGCTATTTTTGATGCATGCGCTGTTGCCAAGTTAAAGACAAAAATAGTTTTTTAATAATTTAAGGGGTTCTCCAAAATTTTGGTAACATGTGACACATCGTTTAAAAGTTACTTTGAGAAGAAAAAATAGTTTTATGTACAAATCCAAGATGGCCGCCATAAGGAATAACAAAGTTACGGTAGGTAACTCACAAACAAAAGATAATCTAATTTTTTTTTCTGCCGAAGTGTTTTTTCTTAAAAGGTGCCTTAAGAATGTAAAACTTTGAAATAATATCACAAATTACTCCAACCTGTAATAAATTAGCCGTTAAGCCGCTATTAAAAAAGAAACAAAAACAAAGTGCTTCATTTTTAGTTTTTATTTAATAACCAAAAAACTACAATGCTGTTAATAATTTTAAAATTGGAGTCAAGATCAGCATTAAATTTTCTAAAACATAACAAATTTAACCAACCTTCTATCTCCTATATTCGTCTCCTTTGTATTAGTCCCACAGAATATAAACAAATGACTCAAATAAGAGATGTTTATTATATTATTTGCATAAAATAGCTAACTTTTATTACCCTCACGAAGAGACAATGAAGCAACCTTTTATCAGCTTTGGTGTAAAATTATGAAAATATGATATAAACCACTATAATCCTCGCGTGATTATATCATTAATAGCGCCGACAAAGAAGTGAACCGAACATATACGGTCGGGTTTGTTGCAAAGGGCCGATTATATTGGGTTCAGTGCTGCAAATCATTTTAGTTCTGGTTGGTTCTCGGTATTCGTATTATCTGGCTAATGTTTATATTTTTCTTGTCATTTATTATTCAACTTGTTGGCGTTTTTCGCGAGAAATGAAGGGTGAATTTAAATTAGGAGAGACTAAGTTCCACAAACTTACGTATGAAAAACAATTACTGGTAAAAAAGCGTGGTTGCCCTATGCTCGATTTAAATGGTGGAGTTTTAGTTGCAATATGGGCGTGGTTCAGGAAAAGTGAAAAGAAGATAATTTGATGATTTTTTAATTTCTTTGTTTGTTGGAAATTTTAAATTTTCATATGACTATTACCTTTGTCACCCCTTTCACTACTGATTTCGCGTTAGGTACATAATTTATTATATTTTTTGAACCGCACCTAAAACAAAACCATAATCATCTATATATCCCAACGTGACACTGCATATATGACATAACTCTCCCTTTAAGCTCTGTCGCATGGAGTAACAAGAGCGTGCATTCCACCCAGGTTGTTGGTCTTTTCCACAAATATTAATCTTTAATGTCCCTGGCACCGACTTGGCTGCATACTCTATTCAGCATACTTTGTATGCAACTGGTTAAATAAAGTCCCAGTTTACACTGACACATTTTACTCTTATCTACGGCAATTATTCTAAATAATAGGGCTGTTTGCGTTAAAGGTGAAATAATTATTACGCCGTTGGTTATGGTGGTCGCCATGTTTGCAGTTTTGCAGGTTCGGGTGAGTTATATCACATACTTCGTATGATTTACGTGGTTGTTGTTTTTTTAAATTTTGTGGTATTGTTACAGAATGGTGTTTCAAATAAAAGCATTCAAGAATGGTTATACAGGACGAGAATTTTAAAGTGTTACAATGAAAGATCCGAAAAGCGGCTAAAAATATTTTATTTAAATTTTTGGGCGCCAATCGGGGACATATTTTAAAGCATTCTTGACATTTGTCCTCCCTCCAGATGTTATCTGGCTGGTGACAAACTTGAAATGTCTAATTAAAAGGTATTTATTTTTTTAGGTAATTCAATAGAGACTTTACATGAAAATTAAATTTGAAAAGTAATATTCAGAACATCATCAAAATTGTTAACACAAGAATATTTTTTTGATACCCTGAGTTAAATATAAGCTATTAAATAAAGTTCGAATAATTTGAAATATTCTATACTCTATGCAAAACAAAAACCGATGCACGTCATACCCTTCGAGTGACGTCAGATATCGACAGTGTTGCCGGCTTGTAACCAAAATATCCGAGTGAGGGAACTACAGTTTTTTTTTTCATAAAAGCAAGATAAATATACAAAAATTCCTTTAAGACTGGGTTTGGCATTCATGCCTTTTTAATGTGTTGTACATTGGTAATCTATTACTTTTCTCTCTGTGCTCCTTCCGCTATACTGGCTTTTCTGAAAAAAAAAATTCAAATGGTTTCCACAGCATCTGCAAGAAGCTGTAATTATGGCACTTGCAAGAGCAAAATTATATTTTTCTACGATGCAATATATTCTGCTAATTTAAATAAACTGAGTTTAACACGCAGTTAAAAGCGGTACAACTAACAAGGAAAAAAACCGAATATAATTTCTGTTTTAAAAATTATGTATCTCAC
The DNA here is from genome assembly GCA_963920685.1 of Polydrusus tereticollis. NCBI lineage: Eukaryota > Metazoa > Arthropoda > Insecta > Coleoptera > Curculionidae > Polydrusus > Polydrusus tereticollis. The sequence goes on along the minus strand of OY987330.1, from coordinate 20,438,262 downwards.
AGAATGCAACGAAGATTGTCTAAAGTTTAAAAAACATGTCTATTTATAGATTAGCAGTCTTTAGGATAAGCCACACATTATTTGTGCTAATTTCTGATTGGCATTGTACAGATGGTGGCTAAGGCTGTCATGACAATCTTTATGATAATATATGTCAGACCCTTGGTCGGCGACTTCAGATCGAAGAAAGTAAAATTCTTCGGCTTACGGCAACTTCGTCTCCGACCCGAAAAGTGTGTTCTTTACCGAATTGTATATAAATCCCAAAGGTATCTGATCAAGTTATGGTTTTACGTTAAGATATTTATGCAAGTGTTTTGTTAAAATACAATTTACTGCATGCATGGATCTTTATTTTGTTGTTACTAACTGGTGTTTAATTAAATCTAAGTATAAACAAAACAAACCAGTTTTATACTGTGGCGAACAGTAACAATGGGCGGCAAGTCAACAACGCTTGCTCCATACACATCAAACTACCGCTTCCACTAATAAATAATTAATTGATTTTTTAATGTTACTACTAAATTGCAAACAACAACCTGTTAATACATTTTTCAAAAATATTATCTTAATTTGTTTTCCCAACTTGGATATAGAACATAGAATTGCGTTCCACGATTTTCTGTGAAAAGCTTGCGGATGTAGAACATTTATTTAGTAAGAAAATATTCTACATTCTTATCTAAAGATAGGTATTAATACAGAACTAATTTAGTGGTTCTTAAATAGAGAGCACCATGCGAGAAACGTTACTAACCTGGCTTAACCGGCGACTAATATACGTTGTAAGTGGATATAGAACAACTTTTTTTTTACTTACTTTGAAACATTTAAATTGCTTTTATTACGCAAATGGTATATGGGACCTTATAATTATAAATTTTAGGTACATAAAAAATGACAATTTAATCTAATATTATAAATTTATTGGATATTGACCATTTTTTATGTACTTGAAACTTTTATTTTAGGTATGGTATTTTAGTTCTTTGAATGAATATAGAACAAGGATTTTTCTTACAAATTGATAGGTGTAGATAATCTCTTATCCCTTATATCTCTTATCGAAATATCTTTACATTTTTATGGAAATCCAAAACTGGAAGAAACTTTTAAAACCAGATGGCTTGTAGTAAATTAAGATTACTTTAAACTTTATAATTAAAAAAATATACATATATTTTGCAAAAGTAATGACTTTGTTTAATTGTATAATAAAATATAAATGTCTTTTTCGTTGCATCTTTCAAATTAAAGTGGCCTCTTCAGTAATAAAGTTAATGACACAATATTAATTGTGAATATAAAATTTAAATGTAAATAAGTTAATTTGGTTTTATATCAAATGAAAGAACCAGGGCTTTTAATTCAATTAAATAAAGATAAACTAAAGCAAAGGTCTAATTGAAAATTTCATGGTTAAATCAGTTCATAAATTTGATAATAAAACCCCTTAATTAAATTACAAAAATATTTTTATGTTTTAAACCGATCTACGAGTCACTTCTTAACAGAAATTTTGGCGCTCCATATACAAAAGATGAGATTATATTCTTGATATAATACTCCCATAATATGTTTATTGTGTACGTATAAAATATACATCGTATTATAAATATTGCGAGTTAAAAGTTACTAATTTATGAATACCGAATAAAGAAACTAAGAAAAAAATGAAGTGATTAAAAAACTAATTTTAAATATACTAAATGACAGCGCCGAACATTGCACCGACTGCTTACGAGACTGGCACCAATATTATCAAAGGATTTAACAAAAGATTCCGCACGGGGGCAGTATTCTTTGACGCAAGTGAAGCCTTCGATAAGGTGATTGATTCAAATATTTTCGCAGTCATACAATAATTTATTTTTTAATTAGTAGGCTTTTTCTATTTCGTTATATAGACCTAAAATTCATTTCTTTTGCAGTTCGTTTGAAAATTCTTAATGATATTTTATAAAGATACGTTCTTCCTAATTTCAACCATAATTTTTAACTACCAAAAACAATGTTCTATTTAGAATTTTCCTCTTATAGCTAGAATTTAAAGTTCTTAAAGAATTACACACTTTATAGACACCGTTAAAAATCACAAGCTGCAATACATTTATAAAAAAAGTCAAGATATTGACTTACAATAAACATTTTTTGCTTCCATGAATAAGGCACTTGCCCACCTATGTTTCTCATAATATATCCCCTTATATGAGTCAGAAATTGATTGCCTATATTTTGATTAAGAGTGAATTAAATTAACGTGAAAGGAAAGGCAATTTGAAGTCGTAATCAATCCAATTATGTAGAAGTACCTACTTCGGATCGGAGATTTCATTTCCTAATGCCTGCGGGACATTTAGATTCGAATAACTTCGGAGACAAAAACGGTCCCTCTACATATTCAATTTATTAGCAATTTTATTGGAGAAGAAAAATTAGTTATTAGTAATTAATAATAATTGGGATTTATGGGATTAGCTGCTTCAATTCACAAAATGCATAAGAAAGAAGGGATGAAAAAATACTTTTACCACAAGAAGCAACTAGGATACTAGAGATCCAAACCTTTACAAGTAGTTTTCAATTTTTTTGCATAATAATATTCCTATTTTTTAAACATCTCTACCTAGAAGAAAAAAAAATTAATTCTAATAATTTTAAGAACGCCTTGCATATTGTGAATTTAATCATAATCATAACAGGCATTATTTTATGCTCTATTGTTGTTGAATATTTTTATGGTTTGTATTGTTTTAGTCCAACCAATGTTCAAGAAGTAAAATTAGTCATTATGAAAATAAAAATTAAATTTCTACTTATCTATTAAAATTTTCATAAATATTTGTTCCTGCTTTAAAAGCTTTAGCAAAAGCCATATATATATTTCTTTTAAAAACGAAATTGTTTCACAAGGTCTTAAATCAGCTATTGTATTCCAATTCCTTAAGGATATAAAGGATCTAAACCAATATGTATTTAACGACGCTAATCTTTTCATTTTTTAAACGTCTTTATTTTAAGCTTAACGAAGGAAATTTTGCGACAGCAATATTTTGTGATATTTCTAAATTAAAGAAACTTTACCTTTATGGGTTTGGAGATATATCATTAAAGTGGTTTGAATCATATCTAAAAGATCTCAAGTACTATTGTTAAATGGTAAGAAATCAAAAAATAATAAAATTGATTGTGAAGTACTTCAAGGTTCAGTTGTTGGTCCTTTACTATATTTAATCTCTATAAATGACCTTGCGTCAATTCCTATAAATGTCAAAATTTATCATGTTTGCTGATGATACAACAATACTGTGGCATGGTAAATATTTTATTGAATTAATTGAAATAATTAATCAAGATTTAATTCAAATTAAAAAGTGGTGTAATTCTAATCTATTTGTTTTTTAATGTTACTAAAACCAACATTTTAACTTTTTAATGTTCACTTAATAATATTATTTTTGACAATCAAATAATTAACAACCCTAAATTTGTCAATTAGAAATTTACATTGCTGAAAATCTTTCTTTTATTTGAATTTATTATTGAAACAATATCATTTAATGCCCAACAGATGCTTCAATCTCCCTATTGGCGGTAAACAAGTATGGCTGCCAACCTGGGCGGACGCGACATCCGTTGGTTGGTCAACGTAAATCAGTGTCCTGTTAGACTTCAAAGTAAGCAGATGGTCCACGTAGCCGAAAACAATAATAGCACTTGTTTTAATCTGACATGGGTGTCAGGCAAAGGGGATTTTCTAATGTTAATGTAATTAATATTTTGGGGCGCGTGCCCGGTAATAGAGGTTACTATTCTTTTAAACGTACAGTAAAAGTACCGTTAATTTCGCAGTTGAATAGACTACATTCTTTGTGTTTGGTTAAGACGTGCATAAAGTTGCACCTTAATGTTTTGCGTCATGTCAAATGTGAAATTTAATATTAAAAAAAAAGGAAGGAGGAGCTTATTATACCATAAATGAACATTTTAATAATAATCTGTCATACTTATTTGCAATTTTTATTCTAATATTTCTAGTTCTACTATATGTATTTTATTGTTGATTAAAATTTCTAAAAGCTTTGTCGATAAAAATATTTCTGTCAGACAATAAAGCATATTTTGACTTTGACTTCGACTTACTTACTAGATTTTTATGGATTTGAAAACGCATTTTCACATAAACAACTGTATATTGTACCTATTACAAATTTATAAAATTAATTTAAATCAGAATCTAAATTACGGAAATTTCAATAGACTATTGGAAATTAATTTTCATCCCTACCAAAAGGAGGTCTACCTATAATTCCCCCAATTTCTATACACAAATTTTGTATAGATGTTGGAGATGCTCTAGTTTAAATGGTTAAAGGTGTCATCAAGTTAACTACGCGCTTTTAATACTAGTGTCTGTTAAGATATGTAAAATAGGGAGAACACGCCTGAGATAAGGGCAGCAGTAGTCTTACGAGTGTTTTACTTATCAAGCATTTTAGGTTGATATTACTGTTGCTAGCGGTTGATGCTACTGGCAGATTAGGGACTATAGGGAGTGTGCTATGGTATAGTTGGTAACTAATTATTCTGGCTTATAATAATTTGTTTAAATATATAGATCGAAGAATCGAATCCCGAATTTATAGCGGCATCATTATAAAGAAACATTTTAAATGAATGGCAGAAATTTTTAATTTGCAGTGTTAGGGCGATGTGAATTTCTAACTTTGTTTGTAACATGATTACACTAACACTCTATATATTTTACTGTCAGGTTTGTTAAAATGTAGATATTTCTTAACGAATGGATGATGCTTTGTCCTCAATACTTAAGCCTTACATCTTCTAAACTTTACCCATACTAAACCGTTCTCATTCATAAAAACTAAACCGTTTCTAAATTTAGGAAACACTTAAATCCATTTCAATGGTACATTAAGATATAATTTTCTACACCCCTTGCTTACACAACTTTTACAGAACGCATTAAAGCTTCATTTTCAGGACCCAGATTAAGGCGACTAGAATTGTCGTTACGTTGGTGGCTGTGTGTCTTTTGTACAAATGTGTTAAGGTGTTAAGAAAATAAGATAAGGACTAGGAGAGATACGCGCCGAGGGATTATTCCTTTTAGAATTCTTTGTGTTCGTGAAGTGCGTTAGATTAGTGGTGAGTTTTTAGGTAATTTTAGGATTTCCTTTAAAAAAAGAGTGGAATTCAAACAACCCTTATTATTTTTTTAATGCAGTGAAAAGTAAAAAAGGGTAGCCATGGGCCTCAAAAGGATCCGCCATAGAAAACCCTATCAAATAAAGAGGCTAAAAAACATTACTTTATTTACTGATTTTTCTTCTCTTTTTCAATCAACAAACCCTAAAATCTCAAGCTGCCTCTAATTTTCAGAAATTTTCTTTTTTATTCGAGGTTTTTGTTTTCGGTTTTAATATGATGGATTACAAGATAGAGGGTGCAATTTAAAGCCTCAAAGTAGGAGAACTGTGTGTGAAGGTTGAGATCTAAAATTTAGGTTGCATTAGTTTTAGATCTTCCAGAGTGGCAAAAAAGTCGCGCATAATGCCTGTAACTTTTGAATTGCCTCGTATACGAAAAACTGACCTTTATGAAAGTTGTTCAGTAAATTATTCCCCACATTTCTACCTGCATGATTTTTTTCTGTCATTTCTGGTTTGGTTGCCATAGAGACCAACTTACTTTTTTTAAATGGAACATCCTGCATATGATTGCATATTTGGATTCTACTGGGAAAACTGAATTTATTGTTTTTCCAATTTTTATTTATTTAAAATTGTAACAAACTTTATAATAATAAAATAAATAGCCTAGAAAATTGAGCAACTTAACATGGGAATAATAAACACGTGAAACCTTTTCAGTGGATCAGGTGTTCAAAATGACCACCATTTTCTGCTAAGCAGAGCGCCAGTCGATCCCTAAATCCGTCTACAACGTTTAAAAGGAACTCCTCTGGAATGGCCCGAATTTCAGCACTAATTCTGACTTTAAAGATTCTACGTCATTTGGACGGTTAACGTAGACTTTGTTCTTTAAGTGTCTCCACAAGAAGAAGTCGAGCAGGGTTAAGTCCGGGAATAGCGCTGGCCAGTCAATAGCACATCTTCTGCCCATCCAACGTCCTGGAAATTATTCGCTTACTATTGTCTAACATTTGCCGCATAATGCGTAGGTGCTCCATCTTGCTGGAACCATACCTGTTCGTTTATGCCATTATTTACACCCGGTAAAACTATTCTGCAAGAAGGAATTATGTGATTCCTGAGGAAGTCCAGATATTTTCCATAATTCAAATTACCATCTATGAAAAAAGGTCCCATAATATGTCTACCAACTATGCCCGCCCCAACATTAACTTTTTCAGGCCTCTAAGTATGGCCTTCCTGGAATCAGTGAATATTCTCAGTAGACCAATAACGATAACTGTGTCTGTTAGCAATGCCATTTAAATGGAGAGTAGCTTCATCCGAGAAAATGATATTTGTTGCAAAGTTATTATCGTTGTTGCATATTTTCATCATCAGCTCGCAAAATTCAGCTCTTCTATCAAGATCGTCCTCGTTTACTCGTGCACCAACTTTATCTTGTAGGGATGCAACTTCTCCTGCTTAAACAATTTCTTCACTGACTGATGAGGCACATTAAAATCCAATACCATTGGCCTGGATGATTGTGTTGGATTTTCACGTATTGAGAGCATGATATCCAAAGCTTTGTCTGCCCCGGTTGCTGTTTTAGGTCGACCTGATCAAGCGGTAAACAAATTAGAAATCAGACAACAGAAAATTGAACAGGAACTCAAAATTGACACCTCTTAGGTCGCTGTCATGAGGACACCTTGACTCAACTGGTGGGTATTAGGTAGGAATAATTATAATTAGGGAGTTTTTCATTTTTCAGCTTTCATTATCTCGGAAACGCTTGCAGATAGGTGAAAATTTGAAATACAAAAAATTCAGAGTTATCCAGTAGAATCCAAATATACAATCATAATGTAGGGTGTTCCATTTAAAAAACTAAGTTAGTCTCTATGGCAATCAAACCAGAAATGAAAGAAAAAAATCATGCAGGTAGAAATGTGGGGAATAATTTACTGAACAACTTTCATAAAGGTCACTCTTTTGTATAAGAGGTAATTCAAGAGCTACAGGCATTATGCGCGACTTTTTTGCCACTCTGTATAAATTGACGTGTTTTTTTTGTTTAAACCGAAATTAAAACCATTATGCTTCCAGACGTGTTGTCTTAATTAATTGTAAATACATTCTATATCAATCATGTTTTATTATGCAAATTTACATTACAAAACCTACCTTTTTTGTTTAGCAGAAAAATGCAAACTAAATCACCATTAAACTGGATTATAAATGCTTAATGATGGAAATACAATATTTTCTAGATCGTATAATCGATAACAAATAGAGCGGGGAAAAGAACGCCCCAGGATAAAGCACGACGTCGGCAAAAGCTTATATAAGGAGATTTTACCGACGATAATAATTCTAGTTCTACTTCGCGTCTTTAAATGGTTTTCAGATAAGAGCAGCCGGTTGGAATGTGTAATTTTGATATTTGCATAAAAAGATGGAGATCAAAATATGCGATTTTAAAATTTGTAAATTTTGTCGAGAATTAGAAAATTATGAAAAGTTTGAGATAGTTTAAACTAACAATCATTTAAACAAAACATCGTATTTTATATAATACTTGAAGCTTTAAAACAGTTAAATGCATTATTAATCCTAGTGTATAAAATTAACCATTAATTTGTCTCTATTCAATATTAAAAACTAATAGTTATTTTTCCACTACTAACCTATAACATCGCCATTATTGACCGATTATTAACGTTAGAAATCGTTTTTCTCTACCTTATAAGTTATTATTGACCATGGTCAATAATAAGGCATTGAAATCCATTATTGACCGATCTTCAAGAATCTATTTGAAGGCAGGTAACTTGATTTTTTGATTCTACAACATGAATTCATAAACATGAATGTGGTTAGGCAACCAGATAATTATCAATACATATTAGATTACTTGATATTGTAAAATATCGATACAATCAACATTTTATCTGCTTCCATCCTTAATTCTGGAGGTGTACACGTAATAATACCACTAACATTTTCTTCGCTTATTTTTTAAAAAATCGAAAAACTCGTGAAATCTGATGACATAAATGAACAAAAATTGACATTAACAAAGCCACCTGACAAAACAACAAAATATTTTGCCAATTCCGAAGCGCAGGTAACTTGATTAAAAAATATACTTATACCTACCTATCATTTTTTATAATTATTAATACTATAAAGATAAATGTCTTATAAAAGTTTGTAGTAGTGGAAAAAAACATTATATTAACCACGGTTTAGACAGCTTATAGCCCTCGCGTCTTAAATCCCTCGTCGCTCCGCTCCTCGTGATTTAAACTTGCCACTCGGGCAATAATGATGGCTGTCTAAACCTTGGTTAATAATATACTATTATGTACAAGTGTGTTAGTTATATATAAGTCATGCTGGGAAATGGTTAGCCCTTGAGGCCGTAGGTCGAGAGGACTAATTCCCAAGTGAGTTAAACTAGAAAACCCTGTATTAAATTATAATTGACGTATTTTTGAATGACAAATTTGACGCGTAAAAGTAGGCAAAGGTGATTTTTCTTGTTATAGAATTGATTAACAATAAAAATTTGAAGGCAGTAAATAAAATTATTATTTTTGCGATTCTCGAGGGTAGTTTTTCAAAATTTGTAAGAAACTTCAGCCGAAATTCAAAAAGAAGCGAACCTTGCGTGTTCATTTATTATTCCCCACAAGTCAAGAGACAGTTATGACAAAGCCTTATATGAATGCATATTTTACCATAACCCACCGGTGAGTTACAATCATAACTCACTAGTGTGTTATTTGTTACTTTACTTGTCTAAAATTACATAAATAATAATTCTATAACTAACAGACGTTGGATAAATATACTTATCAACTAAAGTATATCCATAATCCATAGATTGCTTAAACTAGAGGTTAAATTCTCATTCGTGTTTTGTACTCTGCTTTTAACTTTTTTACACACTACCCAACATCATACGGCTTAGTTCTCTTCAGTCTTCGGACGTGATGTTCATTGTCCAGCAGCTATAGAGCTTCTGCGTTGATATGTAGATGAAGTCGGGCTTCATGCTTGTCGGTACACCTCTTGATCTCTTCTTTCACTGTTGAAATTCCAAGGTATCGCATTTACTATGTTACGCAGCACTTTGGTCTGGAACTTCTGTATTATTTTCATATTGCTATCGCAGATACAGCCCCAAAACCCAATAACGCAAAGCCACACTGGCTTAAAAACCTGGTTGTAAATAAGCATTTTATTGTAGATTCATAATTTAGAATTTCTACCCAGAAGCCAATATGTTGTTTATGTTCTAAATCTAGCTCAGTTCTTTTCTTATTTACATACTTTCCTACCGAAGTTTGGCATCAAGAGGCATGCCAGGATTTTTAGCATTTATCGCATGGGGCACAATTGTATCGTTAACATCTAGAAGAAGAGGCTTTGCTAGTTTCTTGTTAGTAAAATTTACATGGATTGATTTAAGTTTGTTGAGCTTGATTTTCCATTTTCTTGATTAGTCACCTACCATGGTGCTTGCTATTTGTAGGTTTCTAGTAAAGCTCTCATGATCTTCAATGCGAGAATAGCAGTGTCATCAGCGAATGTGGTTATAATAGTTTCTTCCGATACTGGTAAGTCACTTGTATATAACAAATGAATAAAGGGGCCTAGAACGCTTTCTTTGGCATGCCAGCTTTAATGTCTTTCAGGTCGGAATATTTATCTAGCTTGATTTTAAAAAGTCGATCAGAGATATAGCATGTTAAAATCTCTTCATACTGCGTAGGAAGTATTTTATTTAATTTGTATATCAAACGCTTGTGTAACATCTAAGAATACTGCAAAAGACACTTGTTTTTCCTCGAGCGAACTTTCAATTATGTTGGGGATTCGATGCACTTGATCAATTGAATGTTTCTGCCTAAATCCGAAATAGAAGTCTGGAATTAGGTTATTATTTTCAGTGGCCGTAGTCTCTTAAGTAGAAGCTTCTCAAATAATGTTTGAATAATTTGTAGAGGGGAAATAGGTCCCAACGGATTATAAAATGTAAAGCATTAGCTATAAGACCATTTAGGAATTACTTTAGCATTCCGAAAACAATATAAATTGGTAAAAGGAAGTTCATAGTTTCTTTCAACTGCATTTTTGTACAAACCGCCGTGGGCATTTTTAGTAGTACAGATGTTTTGGAATTATTCTGAAAAATGCAATTATTATCTATTTTCAATTTGTGGGGATCTAATATATGCTTTTTATCCTTACTGTAGCAGCCGTGATTTGCTTTCAGTACACCCTGCCAATTTTTAAATTCTAACGCAGGTTTATTCAGCCTTGCACTTCTCCAGCAATATTGTTATTAATAATAATTCTTACTTACTTTCGAGAAATACCAAAACATAGCCGCCACCGCCTCTTCGCCATTTACGTTAAGACAAATATCGTGAATCAAGGAAAATATAGCCTCATCTGTATTTTTACCTGATGCAAAGTAAAATTAAACAAAACTCAGAATGCTCTGGTCCTCCAAAACTCTCGTTGCTCTCCTTTTTTCAAGTTTTTCAATTTAATTTCAAACTTTTGAAGAAGAGAAGTTGGTCGAAAACTGGGAGGATCCGTAGAATCACCTCCTGTGAACAATGAAATAACCAGTGCTCGCTTAAGGCATGATGGAAACTCGCCCGTCTCGAATGATTCATTGATGGGGTGTGCAAATGCATGCAAAACAGTCATAGGCAAAGTCTCCATCTTTAAGTGAAAATATATATTTTTACTAAACATCTCAAAATTGAAGATTCACAAACTGAAATATAAAGCTCCTAAGAAAATTAACATAACTTACTGCACAAAAGAAAATAATCATAATAGTTATTTATATAAGACCCACACAAAAAGAGCTTATTACATAACCCATTTTAGCCTGTTTGCGTTATGTAATATACTATATTATCGTACTGAGTGATGTAACGAACTCATTACATCACTCAGTGATGTAATGAACTTATTACATTACTTATTTTAAATCAAACTATGATTTTTTTTGTTACGTCAGTCACTGTCACTTTTTGTGTATTGTCACTGCATAAGTATGAAAACCATTTTGAATACATAAAAAAATCATAAAAAACCAAAATTCTGGGTATCATATAAAATGTTGTATATCACACGTACGGTAAGGCTCATTACTGTAACGAGTGGGGAATATTGGTACGACGAGGTCGTAGACCGAGTCGTAGTAACCACACGAGTGCAGACAGAAGCTCATACCGTACTAGTAATATAAATTTAATTATTATGATATAATTTAGAACATTTTGTTAAATTCTTTAACTCGCCTTTTATATCTGACGGGCATATCAAAAACAAGCATAATATGCATAAGAGCCAACCAACTTTTGATCCACATTTTTAATTTTTTTAAAACAGAAAACGGACTTTCAGCTAAAACGACCGAAAACAAAGAAGGTAAATAGAAATCTAAAATTGTTAGGGAGTCATTACCCTTTCGCCTTCCTCCCCCTCCGTAAAACCGCCCTTGCTTTAAGTTCTGTTTGCAGCTTCTAAATAATCCATTTGCATTTTTCACACACGCGTCACTTTCAGAAACTGAAGTTCAATAGTTGTGCTTTCATAGAAGACGACAAAATACCGAGAGACTATTATTAGAGCACACAAACTTCTTTCATTTAACAAGCATTGATTTACTGGCATAGCCCATATTATCCCAGTCAAAAGACCGAAATCATATGAAGAAGTTGCTTGCTACACAGTACCTGCCTATAGCTTATTGACATCTAGAAGGTTTTTTCGTGATATTTTCTGTATAAATTGCAATTGCAAATTTTATTCTTTAAAAGTGTTCCTTTATATTGCTTGTATAGGGTTTAATGTTTGTCCCCCACTCTCTACTAGACATTAATGACAACTTAGAACAAACAAAAAATCCTGTATTTAGCTTCGCTAACGATATTCCACTTAATCAAATCTGTCTATTCTAAGACGCAGACAGCAAGAAGTCTCACTTCCTAACAGGTATGATGTTAATTAAATCATGTCGATCACTGAGACATAAGAATGACACCTCGCTGTGTCACGTACGAAACTGCATTATAACGATATATGAATTTCCGGAAAATTAAAGCATTGATATTCGATCATTTTGATTGACTGCACAGTGTCAGAACCATATTATCTAGAATGGCTTTTGGCGATACAACACAACTATGACCCCATTTTGGAAATTGATATATTATGTGTTACTTAATAATGTTAAATCAAACTTATTCATGTGGGTAATGCGTTTGAATAGACGTTCGAAAATTGGTTTATGTATCTCTCATTCGGCATATTAGAACTCTTACTTTCAAAATTGATATCCTCTTAGGAGAGAAAGTACTTAAATCTTGTGCTTAAGATACTTTTGATTTTTATCGCGAAAGCCAATATTATTTTGTATATTTTAGATTGAGCGCGGCTCATTTCTTATTCCCTTGCTCTTTTCACCGAAGATTAGCGTCAAAAGGCGTGCCGAGATATTTAGCATTCATCTTATAGGGCATAACTGTATACTGTTAGTATCTAAGAGAAGTTGGCAGTGCTAACTGTGCTTATTTTTAGTGAAATTTATTGTTTATTGAACTCTATTTTCCATTATTTTGTCCATTGCTTGTTTTTTCACTTATTCTATTAAAGCTTTCTCTTCATAACTGCGAGAACAGCGTTGTCGTCAGCGACTGTGGATATAACAGTGTCTTCTGATATTGCTGCTAGTTGGTCCTAGAGCTCTGAGATGGAGCCTTAAACACTTCCTTAAAGTATATCTGCTCTTATTTTTTTCGATGCAACCTCAGGCCCCGACAACATCTCCAACAAAGTCCTCAAATTCCTCCCCTGCAAAGACATGGCCGCTCTGGCCAACATCGCCAACGCCACTCTAGGCTAGCCTACTTCCCCAAAAAAGTGGAAGGAGGCTACAGTTATCATGATCCCCAAGTCCCCAAAGTTATCGCCCCATCTCACTCCTGAACTCAATGGCCAAAATCATTGAAGTCATAACCCACCTCAAAGAAAAGTCCACCGAACTGACGAACAGTTCGGCTTTCTGGAAAACCTCAATTGCGAACTCCAGGCCCTCCGAATCACCGAATTCATAACTCAGACCTTCAACTGGAATCAGTACGTCGGGATGATCTTATTCGACATCGAAAAGGCCTTCGACACCGTTTGGCAAGACGGGCTAATTCACAAGATGATAGCTCTGGGTTATGCTTCAAACTTAGTACGTCTCAATTAGTCATAGCTTGCCCGCCGCAAAATCAAAGTCCGCATCGGACAGTCCCTATCAACCTCCCGCACCCTCGAAGCGGGAGTCCCACAAAGAGCAGTCCTTTCCCCGCATCCCTTTAACATCTTCACTCACGATGTCCCTAAACCCCTGAGAGCACCCTGGCCTAGTGATGGGAAGTTTAGTTCACTTTGACGATTTCAATCTTTCGATCTGGTTCAATAAAGTGAAAAGTACAAAAGACTAGTTGTTTTAGTTCATTTAGTTCACTGATTAATACTCTTACACGCACAGTGAAGCAAATGAAATATATAAGGGTAATATTAAATATAACAATGAAACCTAAATAAATATAAAAATTAAATAAATAAAAGAGAAGTATGTTGCTTCGTGGAGATTACAGTGCAACTATGCCGTTCTTTACTCTATGAAAGTCTCGATAAATATGACAAATTTTGTCTCTAGCCATGGCGCATCGAATGAGTTCACGCTATCTTGGCCGAGTTGTACGTGAGGCAGCAGTCCACCTGTCCGACAGCCGACACCATCGGTCGGTCTCCAGTCTCCAGGCTCCGGGTAGTTCGGGATCTGCTTCACCGTCGCTTCGCTCTCGTTTGCGTTCTGCGTCTAGTACAAGGCTTTAGTTCGCGTTGATTCAATCTTGAAAGAGTTACTGATTGAATCATTTAGTTCAGTTATCAGATTCGATCTTTTGAACTAGTTCGTTCGCGAACTACACACCTCTACCCTGGCCCTCTATGCCCACGATATCGCCTTCATCGTAAGGTCACTGCGTCCTCACCTGGTCACCAGAAAACTGCAAACAGCAGCAAACGAATTTTCCAATTACTGCGTTAATTGGAAGCTTCGCCTCAATCCCCACAAAACCCAAACTATCCAGTTTGCCGACAGAAGGCAACCTGCCTTCGACGCGGTCAACCTGGATGGATGGAATGTCCCCTGGTCCGACGCAGTAAAATACCTGCAACAACTAAAGAATAGATTATATGCCGTCAAACATTCCGGAAAATGCGTCGCTTATATTTATTTCAGCTTTCACAACTCAAAAAAGTCGAAACTCAATTAATGATATTCAAAGTCACGTCAGAGAAGAATGCACTGTAAATCTAGTAATTACTTGTGTTTTGCGACACAGGCTTAACACAACATGCACAGACTAAAACTGCTCCGCTTGAAACTATGTATGGGTTTTGTTCGATTAATTTAATCAAAACCGGAGTGAATCGAGGTCTACCAGTATTTCGTTAAAAATTACAACCTAGTTTTTCTGTTTAATAATGTAACGGATCGGTCTAGCATAAAATTGATGCCAGTTTCAATAAGGCCTTACGAACCAAAAATAATATAATAAGAGAATATTGTAATGATCATATTCTTTTACTATAAAATATTGTTAATTCAGTCTTTCATACTTATTGCTAAAATTACCCAAGGAATTACCCCAACAGCACCAGCGGCCTATGTTTATTACTAAACAATATATTTACATTCATTGTATGCAGGGTCGTTGGTATGTATGGAAACGGTCGATTATTTCTTAAAGTATAACAGTTAGCAAAAAATATTTTAGATAAAAGTCTTAGGGTTTTTTAAGGTGTATTAGAATTAAAAAAAAAATAAGTATACAGGATGAGTCAGAAAACCGTAGGGAAGCAAGGTTTTTTGAAAGATATATTACTATTTATCATACAAATTTGGATTTCTGCTTTTGTACTGTTAGAGCTAGGAAACATTTTTACTTGATGACTATGATAACTTGCACATTGTCCATTATAATAACGCTATTTTTGGGTATATTTTTAAGAAGTCGATATTGAAACCAATCTTCAAAAAGTTGTATGTCAGTGTCTTTGTGGTAATCTAGAGAAGAATCTGCTATGTTTTTAGCTGAAAGCAACAGACAATTCGGAACAAATCTATGTATAATTCCAAATAATTTTAAATTGTAGATCTGATGCCTACCTATAACCCTATTATTGGAAAATATTATGAAGTTCAGTAGTTCAGTAGTAGTGATGTCAATCCAGCGTTAAGAGTTGGCCACCCTGTATAAATATGATATTAATTTTTATTTTTTTTTAGTATACTGATGATGTATACACATTAAACGCAAACTTTTCTAACGCACATAAATTCTGGCAAAAGTTTTCGTTGACAAATAAAGGCAGAAAAGACAGCTGGTAGCAATAACCCTTATAGTGGGTGGACGCAGATAAAGGATATGTATCTATTCTTAGGGATGATTTATTGCACACGTCACCACAGTATCTCAACTTTACCTTAGAGTATAGTTTATTTGACTAGCGCCTTTGTGTACTAGGTCCTTTTTTTTTATTTCTGTTGCCACCCGCAAACATATCTAAATAAAAGATTTCTAATTTGAATTAATTAATATTTCGAATATTATCGTCGCGTTAATTGTAATTAGGATAATGATTGTGTTTCCATAAATTTAAATTAAAAACACTAAATCCAATTAATTTTGAATTATAATAATAAGGAAATCGGATCAACAGTTAGTCATTTAATTATTTCTGGATTAAGCTTTAGTTATATAAACAAGTTCTAATGCGGTAGAATCTACTTAGGTGGAGAAGCAGATAATTAAATTTAAATTAATAAGTAAATAATTATTAACGTTCAGTTCTTGTTTCATTTCAGATTATTTGTTGATTAAATATTAAATTAAGAACTTCGTTCAGTCTATTGTATTGTGTGATGGTTAAGAACAAGAATTATATGTAACCAAAAACTTCTGAGATATGAGAGACATAACGTGCCCTATACTACGGTCTCAAAATAATTGGCAAGACTGCTCATATAGCCATTAACGGTGTGCGGCGAAAATAGTTAACATTGATTTGCCCACTTTTAAGCTAAATAAAAGCAATCCAAATCGCTTGGGAAAATTGTGCATAAATTGGTCATTACATGTTGCCAAGTTTTAATAAAATTTACGGAAATTGGCATGTCATTAAGTGCCTTTTCACCCTACGGTACCTGTTTTACTTAATTTGGCAACGCAGGTGAGAAAAACCCATGTCTAAAGGCGCTCGCACGCTTTCTTATCGCCTCTAACCAACGTTCAGTGTCGTAGACAAGTTTCAATCAAGAGGATATTAGCAATTCAGTTTTATGATTTTGGTGGTTATTCAAAACAGCAAATATTATAATGCAGGCGAGTTCTTTAAGTGATAGTAACCAATAAGTTACAAAACGACGTCATATAAAACCTGGGGAGCGTGCAATTGTAAAAAATGTGTATAAGGGAATTCTAAGTACACATTGACTAAGACATCTTGCCGTACTGTTTATAGAACTATCAAGGACAATAGAAATTCTAAAGTGTCCGATCAGAAAGAAACAGGAGGACGGAAAAAGATTTTTATTGATCAGCAAACAAAGTTAGCCATTCGTCGGAAAGTGCATGCATTTCTTTTTTCGAAATGAACTTCCGAATTAAAAAAAAAATTCTGCCGAAACTGGGATGAAATATGCACAAAATTTCACGAAGAGTTCTAATGTGTACAGCACGAGAATTGAATTTTCGATTCTTAAAACGAAATCGCAAAAGTCTTTTGGTGAAAAGGAAGAAATCGTATTGTGACGTAGAAAGTATCTAGAAGAAATACAGGAATATCGCTGTGCAGGGAAAAGAATTTACTTTACGGACGAGACATGGTTAAATGAAGGACATACTATTAATTACATTTATTTTGGCAAGATCTCAACATTAAAGATGCACGTAACGCCTTTATTAATGGACTGTCCACTGGATTGAAAGCTCCTTCAGAAAAAAGGTCGTCGGTTAATTATAACACATATCGGGAGTGATTCTGGTTTTCTTTAAGGTGGGTTAAACGTGTTTGAATCTCGTAAAACCGGTGATTATCATGAGGATATTAACTCGTGATTGTTTGAAGATTGGTTTAAATCATAGGCATGATAGGCATCGTAACTATAGATCCGACACGCCATTCATAAATGCTATAAAATTGTGATGCAAAAATCGTTTGGTGGCGAGACGCTGTGAGGAGCTAGGTGGGGTCGGGAGTGGGGATTACGCTGCCTTTACATATGCATGCGACAAAACCACAGAACAATAAAGGTTAGGTTGACAAAACTCCAGGAAAACCCACAGAAAAACGCTGTCACAAATGAATGGAACATCCGTTATGCCGAGTCGATGCGGATGGCCACGAAAATGATGGGATCTGGGCAGATTATTTTTTGCTGCGTTGCCATACTACAGATTCTTTACAAGGTTTTAGGCAATGTTATATATTTCCCACATCATGTTATTCTAGTAAATCATAGAAATTAATACTTTTAATAGAGTAAGCCCAGAAAACTACGTTTTCTGTGTCGTAAGTCTGGCAAACCAAGTGGAGGGGAGCAGCTTGAATGTTGATTTACTTTACACTGGAATACAACACGTTTATTTGTTATTGTTCGGTCTAATAGTTACGATGTCTATGGTTTAAATCCATCTTACCGCGTATTAAACGTGGGTCGGTAATCGTGATAGATAATGCACCATACCACAAATTAGATAAATTCGCGATGAATCAAATTAATTATGATGACTGTTAAAGATGACGAAATAACTGATATTGATAATGCTGGTATTTACTGACACCCAACAGGTATTACGCTCTACCGCTAAGTAGTACGGCCTTAGGTGCCAAGCACACTTTCGTAATAATAGTTCTTGCTCGCATGATGTTAACCTTTTAAAAGACGTCATATATTTTTGAAATGGGAATTTGCAAGGATTCGAAAAAATACCAATGTAACGGGTTCCAAATAATCCTCCTCAAGGAAAATCAAGACCAGACCACTGCTGTTTGATTTCGTGTTCTGTATCGTAATTTTTACATAATTTTTATATATTTTAAGCGTTTATAAACTAGATGTAGCGTCGAGTATGCCCCACCTATTGCCGTAACGACAAACTGACAGTCCACTTTACTTCAAGCCATGAAGGAGAAACAACGGCAACGCTGTTTAAAGATCGACTAGTCACGTGACTAGACACTTCTTGTGTTCTGGCTGTTTAGTGTGCTAATTATGCAAAACGGGATGATTACCTTTCGGTTGTCCTAATTAATTTGCATTTTTTATCCGGTTTTAATTAATATCTAACAGAAAGTTTAAGTGAAGTAATTGCTAAAAGCCGTCGAAAAGCAGAAAACACTTTTCTGTGGAAACTAAGGACGTTATAAACAATGTTTATTCAACTCTCATTGAACGTGCGGTCAGCAAGCAAGCAGCGTTAGAAGGAACGGCCACATTAACAATAATTACAACATCAACTGTATGGAAAATTGTGAATAATCCCATTTTAGCGAGGGAAAAAAGAACCGATACTGACATTTTCTCGAAGGTAGATGGAAGTAATCAAGATATAATGGGGCGTAAAATTTACAAGTTATACGAGGAATAAAGCATGCCTTCATTAGATAATTTAATTAAGAGGCTTGAAAAACAAAGAAACCGGCGTTAAATGTGGCAGAACAACGTTATGGAAGTGTATCAAATACATGGATTTTAGATTTAAAAAAATTAATAAAAGACAAGTTTTAATGGAATCCAATAGAATTCGGGAATGGCGATCTGAATATCTACAAAAAAATAGGATTTACAGCGATCAGCAAAGGCCGATTATTTACTTGGATGAAACCTGGTTCGACACATATGATACCCCGGAAAACGGTTGGGTTGACTCAAGTGGCAAGTGTAAAACAAGCGCGCCATCAAAAAGAGGTAAACGAATTACGATTTTGCATGCTGGATCTAAAGACGTATGGATTCCAAATGGACTTCCTCTGTCTGCAAAAAACATTAAAGATTCTTCTCTGGATTACCATGAGGGCACCACTGCTGATTTATTTGAAGATTGGTTTAAAAATAAGCTAATTCCAAATATACCTCCGAATAGCGTAATTGTAATGGACAATGCAAGCTACCATAGTAGGCAGTTGACCAAAACTCCCTCCTCAAATGACACACTAGCAACAATCCAAAACTACATGTATGATAATGACATTTATTTTCAGGAAGATTACACCAAAAGGCAATTAGTTGAGGTTTTACAAAGTTTAAATCTACAAAAGGAATACTTCTGTGATAATTATGCAAAAAATCTAGGGCATACAGTTTTAAGGCTTCCACCATACCATTGTTTATTTAATCCCATCGAACATGTTTGGCACCAACTGAAATCTGCCATTCGTCGTAGCAATATTTACCCTACTATTAACTCCAGTGTACTGAGCTCATAGAAACTGAAGTTTTTAACATCCCTTCACAAAGTTTGGCAAATTTTATTACACATGTTGAAAAAGTGGAAAAATCCTATATCCATAACATAAACAATATAGCACAAATAATAATTAGAACAGATGATGATAGCGATAGTGGTATTGATATATTAAGTGAATACTTATTATAAGTACCGAATAATTTGTATATTTTTTTTAATCATAAATATAACTTTTAATAATAAAATAACTTGTAATTTCACATTTAAACATAAATAAATAATTATTTAATGTCTTACTTATGATTAAATTCTAAGCGAAATACGGACTCGTTCGGCCATATTTCAATTTTACCGCTGGCCCGGATCTTTCCTAATAGGAATCACTTAGTCACTTTCTTATATCTCTGAACAGACTTTACCAATTTAACTCATTGCACAGATTCTGTGTATGCTAATTATAAAAGCACTGTATACTATATTAATAAGTAATACGATTTAATTACAATAGCTGACATTAAAACATTGTTACAGTGACTAAAAGTTGAATATTAAGACATGTGTTACACCCAAGTTAAAACTCCACGAACAAGTTAACACTGGCGCCGTCACGTTTATTTCCTAAAAGAGCTGCCAGGAAAGCATTAAAACTACTTTCACGTATGTCGGGCGATTATTTGCTGGGACGTATTATGGAATAATGTATGCTTAAGATGAAGTTTAAATAAATAATCCCGAAAGTGGGTCACATGTAATTTAAGCCGGCAATGGAAGAAACTTTGCGAAAACGTGACATTTACCTATGTAGTTCGTGTAATTTTACTACCCCTGTGGAGCAAAAGTACAGTTTAAACGGTGCCTGTAGTGAAAGATTGATTGCCTTATATACGACGCGACGGGACTTTGTATATACTTTATAGTTTGGCAACTTCTATACCCTATGTGGCTTGAAAAGGAAAATCAACCATGGTATTTATTTAACGGCGTGGCCACCTAGAAATCGCAAATTTAGCCACATTTTTTTTATATATTTATGTCTGAGAATAAAAAATATAAATGGAATAAAGATATTAAATCGATAAATTTGATATTGAGGAGCGGCGCAAAGATGTAACGCTCAATCAAACTTTACTGTATTTCTAAGAGAAAAGGATCGCGCAAGTAATGGTGAGTGACATTAACTCTTTACTTTAAAATATAAGTACCCAATTAATAGAAATTAAGTCTTTATGAACAAGGCAATTCGTTTTCAAGAAAGGTCGCCTTATTAGCATTAGGCAACCCATATATATAGTATACAGTGTGTTCAAAGGCCCCTGATCTTGGTGGCCATTCATTTCTTGCTTTTCCCAATTCACCTATTTAAAAAAATATCGTTTAAGTAGGCACAGACTTGTGCAGCGTAATATGGTGAGGTCCCGTCCTGCTGATAACAATTGTTTGAATTAGGTAAGTCTGGATTTTATTCTCCCAGAAATAGCGCAGCAGGACGTGAAGTCAGATCTTCTTGTAAAAATCACAAATATCTATCTCAAGTTAAGCTTTATTCAACAAATATTGCCCCTGTAACAATATTACCTATATATCTAATGTCTCCATTTAAATAGTGGATTCATCAAAAAAAAAAAAAGACAAAATTGGAATCAAAGAAGCAACTACCTTGAAACCACTCACAAAATTCAAGGCATCGGTCTTAATAATCTTCATAAAGTTCTTTAAAAACTTGCATTCTATGTAGATGGTATTTATTTTTATGCAATAATTTCAGCAGTGATGTTTTGCAAATATTTTGTATGCATGTTGCTAGATTTTAGATGTTGTTCTTGCGTACTACTTGCTTATCTTTACTAATTGATGGCCTATCGTTTTTTGGGGCATCTCATACGTGGCCAAGCATGTTCAGTCTTACTAACTGCGATATCGGTAAGCGATCAGGATAGTTTTGATAAAATAACTCACAAACTTCTTGCGGTGCCCCCCACCCTATCGCTGTAACCTATCATTATTAGTACTTCTATTATCTGCATCTTACTAAGTCGTATTATATATTTTAAATAAAATCACAGAACGCTGCATAACTCGCATTTCAAAGTTCTAAACTGGCAAAAAATGGAAAGAATTTAGTTTTCGAATTTATATATTTATAATTTAGTTTCCAAATTTTCTAAAATGTCGATTATGGGCTATAAGTCTACTTCTTCATATAAAAAGTTAACCTTTGTCAGGTTTCAAGAAAATATCACTGCTATATTATAATTCTACTTATAAATTACTGTCATGTTGTATTTGCTTTGGGTTATTATTGCAAGGTCGTCTGCATAACCCACGATATGATATCCTTCTCTGCTGAGTGCGCCTTGCTGCCCATTCATGACAAGGTTTCACAACATAGGAGAAAGAACCCCCCCTTGCGCGCTCCCCCGCACTGCCAAAGTCTCAACAAGCAGATCCGTGTATACAATTCTGCCTTGAAGCATACCTTCTATCCACCTGCAGCAAGTATTCTCCAGTTCGAAAGCCGTGGTTGCCTTAGTGATTGATGCTAAGGATGTGCTGTCAAATGCTGCTACTATGTCCAGAAAAGCTCGCAGTAGAACTTCACTGTTTTCCAAAGCCGTCTCCACCCTATGGACTAGCTGGTAAAAGGCAGATTACGTTCTGCAGGCATACTGGTCTTGATAAAATGGTCTGTGTTCCAAGACGTTATCTCTTATATACCTATCTAACAGTTTTTTAAATGTTTTAAGCACAAACGGCATTACACTGATAGGTCTAAATGCCGTTGCCGCCGGATAGTCTAGTCGTCCAAGTTTAGGTATGAATACCGCCTGTACAACGCCTGGGTTTTAAAATCCCAGTCTCAGCAACAAGAAGTACTATTTTTCCATAGGGTGATTCACTGTTTTTTTTTCTAATTTCACTCTCAAGAAAACACTTTTCTTCACAAAAGCATTTCTTTATGCTACCAAACTATGCCATTTAAACAGATATGTCAGGTGTTTACATAAATTGTGAAATCATACTACTATATACTTTACATGACTTGGTATCGATTAACTAATCAATGGCCACATTGACTAATCACACTTAAGGGGGTTCGTGTAACCCGCAACAAACTATTATACTTTTACTTCAACAATTTTTGCAAAAGGTTGGAAACTCACGACTAGAGGTAAATCTGCGGGGGAAGACGTTCCACCACGAAGATAATCTGTAAGTCGACTCACTGTTTAGTAACACTCAGCGCTGCTGGCCGAGCACTCCGCGGGAAGGAGACGTTCCGCCACGCAGTAAATCTTAAAACCTACTCTCCCGTACTAATGAAACTGTGAAATAACTTGCGCCACCTATGTTGCTGGGTACAAGTTTTAACTGTGACATTTGAAAGAAAACTGCTCAGATTTTATTTGAAGTTTGATATGGGAACCACACATCCACGCCACTAGATGGACTACGGCGACTTACGGCGGGAATTTTAAACGATTTTATTTTTTAAAATATTTAAATGATTTATTATTTTCGTATTTTTATGACACGAACGTTCATATTAACAACCTATAGTCAAGCCTATATTTGAATTCAATAATTATGAAATAACCATGACTTCAAATAATACCAAAGAGTAGCATTGGTTGTGCTACTCTTTGATAATACATTATAACTATAACTTGTAACATTTATGTCATAAAAATAAGGAAATATATAGATTATTTTGATATTTTTACAAAGAAACATTTTCTATTACATTTGAAAACTTTACGTGACGCCAATTCATATTATTTCTAAAATTAATATTAGACAACAATAGTATTTTATTATTTATTTAAATAAATATACTGTACATACTGTTTTCTTACTCTTAATTTTATTGGTATACATTTTTTTCGCCATCACAAACTAACCTACAATTCTTAAAATACTGCGGTTTTAAACTTACCGTTTAAATTATCACAATTCTAACAATTTTAACAGTTCAGTATAGTGTTCAAATGTCTTCTAGATATAAGCACTTATAATAATTCACAAAAAAGCACAAACTATTAACAAAAAATCAAACAAAAGTTTATCAAAAACAACAACGGCGGTTGGCGTCACGTCACATGTCGGTTGTCGTTTGAAATTCCGTGTTCCCCCATAAACTTTTATCTATGATGCCGTGATAGATTGCGCCGTCTGGTGGATAGGGTACAACTAAATAATGAAACTCGAGCGGCTAATTTGAAGTGCGCAGACCATGCTACTGACTGTAAAAATGAAAACATTCGCTTTGTTGATCGCTCTTCCCACGCGAAAGCCATTTGCAACACCGCATCCCCTTAATCACTCTTTATACCGCAACCCAGAACAACTAACCTGTCTAGCACGTAGGCAACATCTCCAGCGTCCGCCGGTCGCCTTTTCTGATAATAGGGAAGGCCTTGCCGAACCCTGATGTTTACCGCCCGTCAATTGAATCGACTGGCTAGACGCAATTTAAGGTTCTAAAAAAACGTAAGCAAGCTGTTTTGTTAGAAATGGTTTTCTATTGTATTATTTTACCGAAAGGATTATTAAATGTGACGTGCATTCGCAGTTAAGTTTTTATAATCTGTTAAAAGATGAGATTTATTTATTTCTTTAGAACAGTAGAACATAACCCAAATGCGGCTTTGCCGATCATTATTAACTTTTCACTGAAATGCGATTATGGTTTTGTTCTAATTATTAAGTAATATTAGGAGTTTGATTTATGTTAATTAGACTTGAAGTGCATATGCATGTTTCCCCAACACCGCCCTTATCAGTTTCCAAGATTTCGGTATATGTCCTGTATCGAAACTGGCTAAATATTTAACTTACTTTTATTGGCCTTTAGTTGTAAATGTTTATACATTGTATGAGGTCGAAAGTTTACTATGGAAATTCCTATGGCCAGCTTTAAAAAACGCACCGTACTAGATCTTTGAATTGAAGACACTTTGAGATAAGAAAAATTTTATTTGCTTAAGGAAAAATATTTTACTCCCCATTTGTTGGCTAAATACATTTAATTTACTGTATTGTCGCAACGATAACACATGCTGCATTGTGATTTGTTAGTTCGGAAGGACATTTACGAGCAATAAATTTGGTAAGCGATGTTACCTTGAGCGCTTCTTACGAAGGACTCTCTATCCTGCATGCAGCTGATATTTGTTCGGTTTTGTCGAACGGCGTGAATTGTTTTATAGCTGACTGGCTGACTATAAAGCAACACCTGAACTAAAGCGAGTTGCAAACTTGAAGGAGCACCAAAAAGACTTTATGGTTTATACCGGATGTAAACGAAATCATTATACAGGGCACCACAGCATTAATGTAGTCGAAATAAATGTATGGCATACTACACTGAGCTTACCGTTGTTGTATGCGTTGTTGTCTTTTAAGCAAATTAGTTTAAACGTGGATTTCATTTGAATACGTCTAGTATTTCATCATTTTGTATGTGTCGAATTTGTTGATACTGATTGACGTTTTGTGTTTGGCGTGTATTTTCTGTTGTTTTTGTTGCTGACTATGATAACAAATAAATTACACATTTCGCATTGACTCTCCTCGAGGAAGCCAAATATATAGATTTACAGATATAACGCTACTTCAATTTTTTTTAAATAGAAACCCTCGTCCATAATCACACGAGTAAATTGCATTTCGCGATGCGATTTCAAAAACATATAATTGTTAATATTTATATTCAACCCTCTCGAAAATACTGGGATTACTAAATTGCCTTGTTAATTAATTTTTTCTCCGCCCTTTCCCAAAATCCATTTTGACAGCATTTCGGCCGCACCAAAATTTGGAAATTAAATTATCTTTTATTCGTCACCTTATATTACCTTTTTTATTTCCTATTTGCCTAATAATTCTTACTTTTCATTTACTTCAACTGTAAATGCAATAGCAAATACTATAGGGGCACCAAACTCCCCTGCTTTACTTTTCGCACTACCTGACCCAATAATAATAATATTATTTATTTATAAAGTTCTTTATTGGTTTACACCAAATGGCCATTGACCGAAGTCCTTCAGCCTTAATAATAATAATAAACTAGAATGCGTAAAATATTATGTTAAGTTTTGAAATACAGGGTTATGATAAAGAAACGGATCAGCCTTTTATATGGAAAACCGCCCACTTAATCAAAAATCGCTCGAACCCCTCAAATTTATTTTTTTTAAATGCACCTTTTTTAAAAAAAGATATTGTACAGGGTAGATCATAAAAGTGCTACATGTGTCAACTTTAATTTTTTTAATGAAACATATTGTATATTTTTACATTTTTATATTCTACAATCAATTCTAGACATTTTTCATTAATCATGCCCTATACTTATCTTAAGCCGTTTACGAAATATTAACAGTTTTAAATTTTTTAACAATTTCAAACAAAATAAACAAACAACAAAGAATAAAGATAATCTATTTTATAAGATGTTAAAAATGTCCTCCACCAACTGTTCTGCAGTAGATCAGTCGATCTAGAAATTCCTGTTGTACAATTAGTACTACTTGTGGAGATATTTCTCTTATTACTCGTCGAATAGACTCTTTCAGTGTATCTACCGAGATGGGTTTAGATTTCTAAACTAAATTTTTGACGTAGAAAAAAAAGTCCAGTGGATTAAGATCAAGCTATCTGGGTGGCCACTCTATTGACCCCCATCTACTTATCCACCGCCCCGGAATAATTGTGTTTAAGTACTCCCTTAAATGAACAGCATAATGCGGGGGAGCACCATCCTGTTGAAACCATAAGGTTAAACTTGGTAAATCAGGATCATTATCGTCTGGAAACAGAGTGGCAAGAGCTGGAACCCGATCATTTTGAAGGAAAATTAGATATCTTTCTCCAGTGAGAATCTCATCAAAGAAAAATGGTCCGATTATCCTATTTTCAACAATGCGCGCCCAAACAATAACTTTTTCATTATACTGGGTGTGATTTTCTATGAACCAGAGAGGATTTTCCTGTGCCCAGTATCTGCAGTTTTGTTGCCATTTAAACAAAACGTAGCTTCAGCTGAAAAACAAATTCTTTGGACAAATCTTGCGTTATTATCTGTTAGCTCAATCATTATTTCACGAAACTACTCTCCCCTATCAGGATCATCGTCCAATAACTTTTGTACAAATACTGGTTTGTATGGATGAAATTTCTCTTTTTGTAAAAACTTAGATACGATGGTTTGGTGAATATCGTAGTCCCGTCCAAGTTGTGTGCTTGAGCTATGAGAATCTTCCTCTGGTGATAATAATATGTTTATTTTTTTCTCCTCGGATATACCAGGACGGCCACTTTAAAAACTATCTTTAATAGTACGGGAAGTTCTCCACTTACTTGCTACCCTAGACACTGTTGATTGGCCAATAGGCGGGCAATTTGGGTATTTTTCATTAAACATATCACGGACTTCCCTATGACTTCTACTTTTATCTCCACAACCCAACATAATCAACATTTCAAGGCGCTCATCTTCGGCGAGGCGCATTTTGATGAAATATCAGCAGAGCAAAATTCAAATTTGATTAACATTCACTGTCATTTTTTGACGTCTCAAACTTAAATAAGAAATTGTTATAGTCAAAAGATTGTGACTTAAGTTCAGAACGTTGCTTTGTCGAGAAAGATACCAATGGTGCATACCAGCACTAAAGTGTTCTTCGTAAACGGCTGAAGATAAGTATAGGGCATGATTAATGAAAAATGTCTAGAATTGATTGTAGAATATAAAAATATAAAATCGGGATCGAGCGATTTTTGATTAAATGGGCGGTTTTCCATAAAAAGACTGATCCGTTTCTTTATCATAACCCTTTATATTGTTATTTTTAGTGCTGGTAGTTTCTTGGAAGGAGTTCAAATAAAACATTTCGTTTAAAACCAATTACTATAATAATAATTATTCACTTTACTTGTTAGAGCTTAATAATGCAATAGAATTATTAAGAAAAAACATGTCATGTTAATTATTATTTAAATAAGCTGTATAGAACTATATCATATTACACTAATATAGATGGGATAATATTTTCTTTAAGGCAAAATTGTCTAGAAAAAAATAGGGATTTCAGCTTAAAATGTCTATTTATTAAATGGCAAGACACTTAAAAGACAAAATCGATTTCCGAAATGGTTGGAAATAAATGTTAACAACGATAATAATATGTTTTTGAAATCGGATTGCGGAATGCAATTCACTCATGTGGTTATGGATGACGGTGGCTATTTAAAAAAAATCAATATTACGTCACAGCTCACACATTTGTGAACCTATTTATTTTTTGGCATTAAATTTGGTTTCCTTGCAAAAAATCGTTGAGAAGTGTCTAATTTGTTTTTATTATAGTCAGCAGAAAAGGGTAAGACACTTAAAAAAATGTCCCTGTACTACTATTAACAGGTGTATTAAAAGGGCTTTCTGATTTTATTGGTGTTCTATAAAAAATAAACTATTCAAGAAATGCTTGTATATTTTACAAAAGGGGATAATGCCGTATACTTTTAGGACAAAAGCCAATTATCTTTAATCTAAAATAAAAAGAAGTAGTGTCCTAAAAAGTTTTCCGGAAATATTTTCAAGTTTATTTTTGCTGTGAAGGACTAACCTGAACTAACATGCCAAAATAATGTCAATATTTTCCTTTAAATGCAAATATCTCAAGAAGAAACAAGGATGAATTATATTATCATTGTTCATAATATGTTCTACAATTACCAGCATGCTACATTATAAAATGTAATGATTTAACAACATTTATAAAATATCGGATAACTTTTCTGGCAAATTTATTCTCGAAAATATGTATTTTCACATTCTTTGCAGGAACTTTCTCTGGGTCACCCTGTATATTTACAGCTGGTTACTATAGTATCAGGTGCATAGATAAGCGAGGGGGATTCCTGTTGTAGCAAGCAAGGGTTCGTAACGTAATTGCTTAGATATTTTTGACCGCAAATTACTTGTTGCGTTGTATCAAAGGAGTATAATTAAATTTAATTATACCTCTT
Source organism: Polydrusus tereticollis (assembly GCA_963920685.1). Classification (NCBI taxonomy): domain Eukaryota; kingdom Metazoa; phylum Arthropoda; class Insecta; order Coleoptera; family Curculionidae; genus Polydrusus; species Polydrusus tereticollis. The sequence continues at coordinate 20,409,500 of OY987330.1, read as the reverse complement.
TTAGTCGGCAAATATTTGCCCTTTTTTAAACATCCTCGGGCGCAATCATTTTCCTAATTTCAAAAGTTCCATCTTCTAAAAATATAAGTAATTAATATTAAAGCGAATACTTGATTAAAACGGCATCTCCTAAGTTAGAAAAAAAAAAAAACTTTGTTGATTCTGTTTCGTTTATCGTAAAATTCCCTAAAGGGAAAGTTAATTAACCATTTTTGTTCATTTACTTAAAAATATGTCAATATTTATTGATAGAAGATAATAAAATTAATTATTATAAATATAATTATACCCGTCTTTTAACGATGTATTATTTAAAACCGTCTAAATGCCTAGCATACTAATTTGAGGCTACAATCATAAATAAGCACAGACACAACTAAAGAAATGACACTAAAATAACGAAGAAATTTAAAATTGAGCCAATGTAAAAATGTTTGATTAGAAGCGTTGTATTGTATTTTTTTATTATTACTAAATACCTTCTATATCCTTGTTTCATTATTGGATACCCAGGGCCATAGGTAATGGGACAAATCCAAAAACTCTCTCTGCAACAGCCTTAGTAGAGAAGATGGTAAAGTTTTAATAATAAAAAACAATGTTTCAGAACTGTGACGATTTTTTTCTTACCTATACCCAGACGCGGATCCGGGGGGGGGGGGGGAAGTTATAAAAAGATATGAAAAAAAGTTCATATTAACATAGGTCCGGAAATGCTTCAAGACGGAGCTACAGGCCCTTGAAGATGGTGTCATAAAAGTGGTTTTTATTTCATTTATTAGGATCTACTTACAATACAGGAATTAACTTCTACGTATAAGTTAGAGTGATTGTAGGTAACTTTTTCAAAATATCAGGTGACCCATATTGCAACCAGTGGCGTGGGAACAAAGGGGTGGTTAGTTATTTATGGTCATATTTTTTTTCGCCGAGTGTATTTTCGCTATATTTTAAATAAATTATGATTCTTTGAACATTTTTACGTAAAAAAGGTTCCCTTGGTATAAAGTCGTATAGTCGACCGTTTTCGAGATAAACGGACTTAAAGTCAGGAATCACAATGTACATAGAAGACTTTGTGAAAAAGGATCTTTTAAACCAGATTACTCAACTGGTAGACCACGTACCACTTGAACTGTCGAAGCTGCAGAGAAATAGTCGCAAGTAATCCATGGATAAGCATTAGAAGACTAGCTACGCAAGAAGGCATTCCAAAGAGCTCGGTTTTAGAAATTTTGCATAAACAGTGTCTCTACCCATACCACATTCAAAGAGTTCAGGCTCTAAAACCCGAAGATTTTGAACCCAGGAGGTCAGTCATAACTTATATTTTATTTACTGTTATCAATTGTTGATACGTTTAACTTGATTAGTGTAAACTAAATATTTCAAAAACCACTGACAACATAATATGTTGTTAGTATGTACTATTAACAGTCGTATTAAAAGGGCATTCCAATTTTATTATGGTGTACCTACAGGTAGTGTTCTATTTAAGCTTTTAAGAAACATTTGCCCTCCTAAAGTGTAGTATAACGTAATCCATTTAAAAAGTATATAAAATTGTTAAAAATAGGCATGGACAATTGTTTTTTGTTAACGGATTCTGACGATTTAGGTACACTTCTTTAACTTTTTGATTTTTCTACTGGTATAATTACGCAGACCCTTAAAACCCGTTAGTGGGCAAAGTTATTTTTGTTTCAGTTTTAACATTTTTTACATATCTTTATAAAGGAGGGGGCTTTATTAACACAACGTAATACGTGAAATATATTTTTACTTTCTGATTTTGAAGATTAGGGACGTCCCTTTTAGGGGACGCTGCGCTTTAAGACAACTTAAACAAAAACAGAATTTATATAATTTAAAACAAAATTAAATTAAATCTATTCTCCTAAATAAACATAATGTAATCAAACTAACTTATGCAGTATGGTAACTGTAAAAACATACTTTTGGGTGCAAAGCCATATTACATTTTTTGCAGATAAAGTTTTTTTTTTTTCCACAAAATGCATAGCATCAGTTTCGTTGTATACAATCAGATGTCCAATATTGTCATATCTTACATCTGTTGGAGGCCGTGAAATTCTCCCTTGGTGTGGTTTTACGCCGAAGGATTTTAAGAACGTCAAAGCGATATATCTTCTAAAAACTAATAGGCTGTCCGCATTTCTGTCATCGGGTCGAAGCTCTTTCATTAGGAGCCAACCATTTACCACTGAAACGTCCAGAAAATAGGCAACTAATGGCCAATACCACTTTCTTTGCCGTATTCTTGTTCTATAAGCAGCTGCTAAATTATCATGCTTATCACCTCCCCCCATGCCCTTATTATAAATTGCTACCATTTTAGGCTGGGGTATAGTTTTCTTAGTTTTACAGACACGATCCCACCTGGAAGTAGTTACAGTACTATTTGTTTCAAAATTAGTAGCAACAGTCACAACCTTGTTGTCCTTCCATTGAACTAAAAAGGTTTGTTCGTTTTTATAATACTTATATGCCCCTCTTTTTGATTTGGTCCAGTGGTTGTTTCCTAAAAGTGGACATTGCTCCAACCTGTTTTCACGGATGGTTCCTACAGCACAATAGTTCTTGTTGGATAAATGGGACAAAAGTGGCAAACCGGTAAAATAATTGCCAAAGTAAAGTTTAAATCCTTGATTTTCTGGCACGTCAACTTGTTCTAGTAGAAACATAACAACATCACCACCCAAACCCAAGGTTTTTTGTTTGTTACTATCTTTTCCAGTATATACATCAAACCCATACATGTAGCCATTACTGGAACATAGAGCCCAATTTTTATAGCCAAATCTTATTGGCTTTGACTTTATGAACTGTTTTGCGTAGTGCTTGCCGTAATAAGGCACCATGCTTTCATCAACTGATAGGTGTTCATCTAGTCCCCCATGTGACCTGAAATTTTTACCAAGCATTTCAAGAAGCGGTCGCAATTTGTAGAGTCTATCATCTGATGGCAGTTTGGAATTATCACTGAAATGAATAAATCTCAATATCGTCTCAAAACGTTTTAACCGCATACTATTTTGAACTAGTTTTGGGACATCTTCTTCACTTGACCAGTAGATTCGTCTGTTGGGATATTTTCCATAACCAGATAGTAACAATATACCCAAAAACACATGAAGTTCTGACATCGTAAGATTTAGCTCGGTATTTCGTTGCCCTGCGTATCTGTTACTTTCTTGAATTATCAAATTCATTAGTTCATCGTCAAAGAAAAGACGAAAAAATCACACGGCGAAACAGAATTCTTGGCAATATCGGATGGTGGCAGTGGAATACAATTCGTGTTCATATTATTGTTCGGCAATTCTTGCGGATTTTCCATCCATTTTGTACGTTTGTAGGGACCAGAGACGTTAACCTCCTTGGACCTTCTATTTTCCAGAATAAGGTTTCTCCGTAGTTCGGATAACGGGATAAGATCATCCAAATCATAGTCATCGTCCCCTACTGGAACAACTTCACAAGGCTGGCATAGAATGCTCCGAGGCAAATGATTCACATTGGCACTGTGCTCCTCGTCGGATTCATCACTGTCAACGTCGGTGTTATCTCCCTCTCCTACCGGAGGAAGTATATAGATATTGGACTCGGGTACATTAGGCTCATCCTCGATGCAGTCTATAAGTTCAGCTAGCGTCAGCCTGAAATTACAAATAATTAACCTCTAGAAACCCAGCCGAGCAGCGTCCCTTTCAGGGGACGCGTCATTTTCTTCGATGTTACTGCCGGTGTATAATAATAAACACAATATCGTTATTTGGTTCTAAGCAAGGACATATTTCGACAAAATATTTCAATGCAACACACACGAAAATGTAATTTGTTGTTATAATAATTTACTGAACTTACCCACCATGTCGAGTTAATTATAAATTCGGATCCATACTTTAGTCAAAACGCGCGACGCTCACTCTTCAACAATTGTATTTGCACTGACAGGTGGTTTCGGGTGTGTAGCATGTGCCTCGCTACTCGCGACAGTCTATATCCCCACTACATTTACCTTATAACGTATTTTAGATGAGTCCCTTAAAGGGGACGCTATCCACTAATGGGTTGCTTCAATAGAAAACATAACACTTTAAGTCAAATTGTAATTATATCCCTTCACAGCAAAATGTATTTGTTTTGACATCCACACAATTTACACCCTATTTAGTTCTGCATTGTACGGCTATCATGTATTTTACGAGTCGTTAGTTAACTAACTCTCATGAATTTAACATCATCTAAATCAAATTTGAAACCAATTACATAAATCCACGTCTCGAATATCAAAACAATTTATTTCTCTGCTACAATTGAAATTTATTATTTGGATTTATACACTTAGTTTCTGCTGCTGCAACCTTGTTTTGAAAATTCCGCCCAATGTGAAATATTAAACACCTAAAACATTAATATCATAAAAAGTAATATAAAAAAGAATTATTACGAATTCCAATATTTAATAACCCCTGTAACGGCTGGCTTCCTGGCCCCCTTGACGCTAGGGATCCAGGGGTGAGCTACACAGCCCTGAAAGATCCCTCAACCTCCCCTGAAGCGGGCTTGACTGTTGGATATTCGGATATTTAAATAAATTAAAATTGTGCTGTAATATAACAAGAATATTTTGATACCGAACATGGGCGTAATCCTTCTCCGACCTTGGTGGTCATAAAATAGGCCCACCTCGACCTATCCATCGATTACCAAAAAAATTGCAAATACATGGCACCATTTAATCTGCCTTCAATAAAGAACGGTCCAATGAGATGATTCCCAATAATCCCCACCCACATGTCAACCATGATGAACCTTTGTTGGTGCTTTGTATGAACTGTTGCATTAGGATTTTCTTCATGCCAGAAAATTATGGCCATTTATTAGTCCCTCTCTACTAGTTAAATTATGATTTTGCCTAAACCGTTGCAAAAGCCAATTTGAGTAGTTGACTCTTGCAGGATAATCAGCGGAAGACATGGCATGTATCTTTTGAACAAATTGTTCAACTCAGAATGCCGGATTGTCTGATCATGAGGCTGTCGTCGCCGCTTGTATGATAGGAAACAAAAAAAAGAGAAAATGTCACTCTAGGATGGGTAGGCTTTATACAAAGAAAAATTTGAGCAAGTTCACATTGTTATGTAACCAAGAGACTTGGATTGCTCTTGATACGGATGAACCGTTACAGCGGTTTCATAGTGTTCTGGTTGAGTTATTTAATAGGGCTTTTCCACTTATCAGAATAAAAAATAGGAAAAATAAACCGTGGTATACAGGAGCTTTGAGGGTTTCTGGAAAAAATCTTCGTTCTCTGCATTACATACGAAAGTTTTCAGGTAATAATGATGGATTCTTGAACTATTTCAATAAGTATCGTGGAATTTATAGAAATACTTTGAAGCTTTCTAAGAAAATGTTTTTTCAGAGAAGAATAGCACATTCCACCAATAAAGCAAAAGAATCATGGAAAATTGTCAATAAGTTAAGGGGAAAAAATAACATCGCTCCTATAGCTAGTACTCTTAATGCAAATGACATGAATTCTTTTTATTGCACAGTTGCTGACGGTTTAGCTCGAGGGATCTCTTCTGGGACTGATGCTAGATCTTACTTGGGACATTTATCCGTTTCCGACACATTTTTTCTCCTGCCTACTTGCGTTGAGGAGATTAGAGGCATATTTAGCCACGTAAATAACAGGAATGCTTCTGGTTGGGATGAGATGTCCTTAAGGATTTTTCTGGCACTACCAGCCAACGCATTGATGGCCTTGGCTGAGGCAATAAATTCCTCCTTCCTGACTGGCACTTTTCCTTCTTGCCTTAAAAGAGCCGTGGTTATTCCGCTTTTTAAGAACGGTGACCGTGATAATCCCTCTAACTTTCGACCTATTGCACTGCTCCCCACTTTATCCAAAATAGTGGAAAAACTTGTTAAGTCTAGAATGATTGCTTTTTTAAATAGACACAACCTTATGAGCATGCAACAGTTTGGATTTCAGGCTGGGAGAAGTACGAGCGATGCCATCTTCGGGTTCCTCGAACGACTGTATGTCTCCTTAAACTCTGGGGAATCTGCTGCAGCGGTGTTCTGTGACTTATCGAAAGCCTTTGACTGCGTGAATCACAGAATTCTGCTGTGGAAGTTGGAGGCTTATGGTTTTAGGGGTGTGGCCTTGGAGTGGTTTCGGTCGTATTTGGCGAGTCGTGTTCAGACGGTTGTCTTTAATAACAGTAGCTCTGGAGAATCGAGCCTAGATATAGGCGTTCCTCAGGGATCCGTACTTGGCCCTCTCCTTTTCCTTATCTATATTAACGATATGCCTCATCTTGATATAGCGGGGACGTTCACCATGTTTGCCGATGACACGACCATCCTTTGGCATGACACGGTTGCCGATAGGCTTTCTTTGAATGTAAAGAATGATTTGTGCAAGGTCAAGGAGTGGTGCGATGCGAATTTGCTATCCTTTAATATTTCAAAGACTAACATATAGGGATTTCGCTGTGGTCTGGATAATGTTTATCTGAAGGACGAGGCGATCTCTATGCCTGATGTTAGTAAGTTTTTGGGACTGTACATGGACACCAATCTCAAATTTGAGAACCACATAGTTAGTTTGTGTCAAAAGCTTTCTTCTGGTTGCTATGCCATTAGGATTATCTCAAACAATCTGGGTTTTTCTTTGGCAAAAGACTCATATTATGCTCTGATTGAATCTCATCTTCGTTATGGTATTTGTTTTTGGGGATCTTGTGCGCAGTACTTGTTCGAATCTGTGTTTGTGTTGCAAAAAAGGGCAGTCAGATATGTGTGTGGTGCTAAGGTTCGTGATTCTTGTCGCCCTTTGTTTCTTAATAACTCAATTTTACCTCTTTGTTGTATATTTATCCTTGAAACTGTCTGCTTAATGTTTAAAAAATACCAAAATGTGCTGTCTATCCCCACCCATTATAATACACGTCAATCATTTCTCCTAAACTTACCAATTCCACGATCTAGCCTAATTAAAAGATCTTTAATTTATGGCGGAAAAAAGATCTTTAATCACTTACCACTTCATTTGAGAAGGCAACAGTGCCTGGGGAGGTTTAGGAGACTAACCAAAAAACTATTGCTAGAAAAAGTATATTACACTCTTGATGAGTATTTTGACGACATCTTGAGATGAAAAATGATCACGTAAGCTAACTCGACTATTTAAATTTTGAAATTTTTTTTTTTTATTATTCTTTACTTGTTTTCTGATATATTTATTAATTTTATGTTGTTTTGACTTTAACGATTTAACCATGTCTCATTTCATTTAATGTTGTTTTAATCTTGTGTTCTGTTTGTTATCACCTAGCTACCCTTGTACATTATACCTTTGTCAACAAGATAGATATTCTTTGGACAATAAAGGATTTTTTGATTTGATTTGATTTGATATGTTTTTTTTACACTATTTGAGGGATTTTCATCAATCTCATTCAAAATTTCCTCCTCTAACTCAGGGTTGCTTGCTTTTCTTCAAGGCCCTTCTCAACCACGATGCGGTGAAAAACTTCCTAAAATAGATTAGCAAAAGATTCGCTTTTTAGCATTTTTTTTATTTCACCTGACTTTTTACCTGTTTCTCTTAAACTACGATAAACCCTTTCAGAAGTTCTTCGGTGCCGTAAACGTCGATTTGGGAATATATCAGAATAAATTATTCTCGCCTTCACATAATTGGCAAGTGCTTGTCCATAAATTAAATTCATGTCAGCATATTCACTATAGAAATAATCCTCCATTAAGTAAGTCATATGTACTCAATCAGTATATGCTAGTCTGATTTAATTCATCAGGATACTGGAACACCGCAAGGTAGCATATCGATGGCTAACTTCTAACAGGTCGTAACCCACAATTTTTGCGAAATTGCGTTTAATGCACTTTTAGACAGGTTGTGACATCTCTGAACTAGTTCCTGAAGTTCATACGCGCCCAATAAGTAGAAACCTTTTTTATTTCAATTTTAAATTAGGTCGTATCATCGCTGCTCATTTTAAAGGCCCCACAAGTCGTATCCCACATAACGGCTATTTCAAACACGTGTATTAAAGCAACATTCTTAGTTGTTAAAAGGGTGTTTTTATAATTTCCATGGTAAGTAAATTTTGTTATAAATATTAAATAGCATGCATTAGTTGGTGTATTTAATTTACATTTGATTATTAGTCATTTGAAACAAATAGAGAAGACGTTAAATAAAATTGGTGTTGATACGTCCTTTTAGAAAGAAATTTTTAAGACAATTAGTTGATTATACGATCATTTAGAACTAAACACTATAGAGTTTTTTGTATCTCCTGTAAAATTTGCCTCACTGGGGATACGACCTGTTAGAACTTAGCCATCGATATTAGGACCACTGATTTTCTTGACTATCGTTAATAATATGCTTGATTATATGTGGGACGGGTCTCTTTTATGCTGATGATACTACACTAATTTTTTCTGATCGTAGTGTTGACAGCGTAAGGGAGAAAGCCAATATAATATTGATACTTGTCAGGGTGGTGCAGAAGAAATAGCCTAATGATTAATCACTCTAAAACGTATATATAAAGATAAGAAAACCATTAGAAAAAAGTCAAGTGACCTTTCCTTTGATATTGAAGGTTATAGAATTGAATTATCAGAACTGACTAATTCTTTGGGAATCACTGTAGGTTATCGCCCATCGTGTGAGACCCATATTAATGGTGTCTGTGGTAGGCTTAATAAGAGCTTTCATATAATCAATAGTTTGAGGAAAAGTGTTGATAGGGCCACGCTCTTAAATGTCTACTACGCGTTTGAATATTCCGTTATGTCATACATTGTATGAGCCCAGGCTTCGGATATTAAGAGAGTATTTGTGATTCAAAAGCGTAGCTTGAGAATTATTTTTTATTTGCCATAAAACACATCTCGTCGAGAAATATTCACAAATTAGAAAATACTTACAGTCTATCTATTAATGCTTCTGGTTTATTAGAGTGGCAAAGAAGTCGCGCATAATGCCTGTAACTATTGAATTACCTCGTATACATGCATATGATTGCATATTTCGATTCTACTGGAAAAACTCTGAATTTTTTGTATTAAAAATTTTTATTTATTTAAAATTGTAGCAAACTTTATAATAAAAAAATAAATAGCCTAGAAAATTGAACAACTTAACATCGCAATAATAATTAAGTGAAACTTTTCTAGTAGATTAGGTGTTCAAAATACCCACAATTTTCTGCTAAGCAGATCGCCAGTCGATCCCTGAACCCGTCTACAACGCTTAAAAAGAAGTCCTCTGGAATGGCCCGAATTTCAGCACTAATTCTGACTTTTAAAGGTTCTAAATCATTTGGATGGTTAACGTAGACTTTATTCTTTAAGTGTCCCCACAAAAAGAAATCGAGCGGGCTTAAGTCCGGGGATCGCGCTGGCCAGTCAATAACACCTCTTCTGCCTATCCAACGTCCTTGAAATTGTAATGTCTAATATTTGCCGCATAATGCGCGGGTGCTCCATCTTGCTGAAACCATACCTGTTCGTTTATGCCATTATATACACCCGGTAAAACCATTCTGCAAGAAGGAGGTATGTGATTCCTAAGGAGGTAAAAGAGGTCCAGATATTTTGCGCCATTCAAATTAACATCTATGAAAAAAGGTCCCACAATATGTCTACCAACTATGCCCGCCCAAACATTAACTTTTTCGGGCCTCTGAGTAAGACCTTCCTGGAACCAGTTAGTATTCTCAGCAGACCAATAACAATAATTGTGTCTATTAAAAATGCCATTTAAATGGAATGTAGCTTCATCCAAGAAAATGATATTTGTTGCGAAGTTATTATCGTTATTGCATTTTTCCATCATCAGCTCACAAAATTAAGCTCTTCTATTAAAATCGTCCTCGTTTAGCTCGTGCACCAACTTTATCTGGTAGGGATGCAACTTCTCTTGCTTAAACAATTTTTTCACTGACTGATGAGACACATTAAAATCCATTGCTATTGGCCTGGATGATTGTGTTGGATTTTCATGTATTGAGAGCATGATATCCAAAGCTTCGTCTCCCCCGGTTGCTGTTTTAGGTCGACCTGATCTAGTTGCTTCCCTAACACTGCCGGTTTCTCAAAATTTCTTTACCACTCGACACACCGTTGGCTGATTTATTGGAGGGCTATTTGGATTGAAAAGTTGACAAACCTTATTTTGCGATCTCTTCATATTTCCGTAAACGCTCATTATTAAAATTTCAATTAGTTTTTCTCATTCAGATGAACCATAGTGTAAACAAATTAGAAATCAGACAACAGAAAATTACAGGAAACAGAAAACAGGAACTCAAAATTGACACCTCTTAGGGCGCTGTCATGAAAACGCCTTGATTCAACTGGTATTAAGTAGGAATAATTATAATTAGGAAGTTTTTCATTTTTGAGCTGTGGTTATCTCGGAAACGCTTACAGATAGGTGAGAATTTGAAATACGAAAAATTCAGAGTTTTCCCAGTAGAATCCAAATATGCAATCATATGCAGAGTGTTCCATTTAAAAAAGTAAGTTAGCCTCTATGGCAACCAAACCAGAAATGACAGAAAAATTTTATGAAGATAGAAATGTGGGAAATAATTTACTGAACAACTTTCATAAAGGTAACTTTTTCGTATAGAGGTAATTCGAAAGTTACAGGCATTATGCGCGACTTTTTTGCCACACATAACCTAGAACTTTACAAAATATCTCCTTTGGGGCAGGAAGTAGTATTTTAAACCAACTGCCCGGGAGATTAAGGACTATAATCCTGCCAATAAGATTTAAAAGGGAAATAAAAACGCGTTTAAGAAAAGTTGAGGTGTATCTTAAGGCTGAGGTGATTTTATACGTCTTTTATTTTTACCTTAATTTTGTTGGTTTGTTGATATTATTGTAATATGTTCCTGCTTCTCATGCTTGTGAAATATAATGTGAATGTTAGGCACATCATTAAAATACGTATTTTTGTTTGTTTATTTACCTAATTATGATTTATGAAATGTACCTTGTATTTTTAATTTTTTCATTTGAAATTTGTATAAACATTGCGACGGGTTTCTTTTCACAGGTGCTCGAAACCAAAATAAAGAATTTGAATTTGAATCAATCAGACAATTTAGAAAAATGTTATCAATAACACATTGACGATATAAAAACGATTATTTTGAACAACTTTTCTTAACGAAATTTTTTAATATCTTCAATAGGGAGGTGCGTGCAATAAAAATAATGCAAAACATCAAAGTAGGCATAGGATTTCAAAATTCTTTATTCTTACTCGTTTACTATTTACGAACATCCTTTCTTAATAAAATTTTCGTATCTCCTAGAAATCAAGCACTTCACTGGTGGGAAAAAAAAGTTTTTTGAGAATTTCCAAAGCACACTTGATTTTTCGAAATTAAAATTATGCCACAAATTAGTTTCTATCCAAGCAGGGCTGAACCCCAGAAGATAAAGGTTCAACTCAAAGAATTTCAGCCTTTGTCACCTATCGTTGCGTCGATCCGGGGACACACTGTATATAATAAAAACATTGCATTTATTATTCTAGGACAACTTACAATTTTCCAAAACATCCCCTGTTTTACAATATTTTGCTGATATAAGGGCACGCCACTGCTGATAATTCAGACAGGACGTCTCTTATTCAGAGGGACCGCTCACCCACTATAAAATCATGTTTTATCGAGCTATTAATTTATCCGGCACCCGGGAGGATCGTTTACTTTAGATTTAAACTCGTAAAAATGAGACATCAAATTTACATTAATCTTTGTAACAGACTTGTTAAACGTGTATCTTTTACCTTGTAGTCGGGAGGCACAAGCACAACCACAATACACGATATCTTCCTATTTATCAAATAATCTCAAATTTATAAGTTCAAAAAGCTCACTTTTGCTGCCCTTCTTTGGACTATTGATTTCTTTAAAAACAAACCCTCTTTAATTGCCAAATCTATTATTTTTAATTGGGATTCGTCTTCTTATCTATTCAGACCTAACTTCTCCATAGTTACCAACTGCATGGTTATAGATACACAGTATCTATGGTAACGGTAACACACCATCGCCATGAAAACCAATTTCCAAAGTAATCACCCTAGAAGCATGTAATATATTTGCCCCCTTACTATCTTGTTCGGCCATTACAATGACTTCTCAATTTGCCTTCGAGATAATGAGTTTAGAATTTATGCCGGTTTCCTATTGTGCGCGCTCAAACCCGCCAAATTAATGACCCGTGATTTTTAGGTTTGTTCGTATTTTATAGACCAAATTTTGTAAAATACAAGTATTACGGTGCGATTCTGAAGGGACGCGTCGCGTTGGATTTAAAGTTGTAGCCGGACGAAAAATAAATGTCGAAGTAATTGAGTTTTGGATTAAAGCTTTAGGAATTATAATAATTGTGGCTTTATTTCTACCTGTTTTTATATCCCTATAATGCACATTCAGTATGTTTTTAGCTAGTTTGGTTCCTCAGTCGGTCGACAGCAATTCGTTCTTTATCAGCGCATTTTAGTACACCTAGGTCATCAAGATTGATCAGTCGAGTAAGCACGGACGGAAGCTTTATTTGTGATTGATGTTATAAGTAAGATAAATGTGCCAGTGTTCGACAGACTAAGTAAAAATAATTCGAGTTTCGTATTATTCCATTCATTCCAAGAAAGGTATGGATAAACACTCGAATTGTAAAGAAATTAATATGATGCCAAACCCGTATCGATAGCCAATTATTTACATAAACTTGCCGCAGAAATCGACATGACAAAACTAGGTATAATGATTAGCACACAAAACATCAGTTAATAAAGGCTGAAGCAAACAGATTAAATACATTAATTAAACAGCGATTAAATGAGCGCGAATCCTCTCTTTGGGAAAGCAGGATAAGGGACTTAAATACGGAGGATGGTAGCATCTACAAAATGTCCAGGGTCTTGACGAGAGGGACCAGGAAACCGATGTCATTCGTCAAAACCCAGGATAATGTAATAGTTTCGGATTGTAAGCAAAAAGTTGAACTTTTCGCAGAAAAGCTCTGCGAACAGTTCAGCGAGAACCCATCTGATGACCCACGGAGAGATGAAAGGATCTCCAGAACAGTACAAATATATCAAGGAATAGATCATCCAGTTCAAAATATATCAGTCGTCACTCAGGAGGAGGTGGAAGGACTTTTAAATAATTTAAATATAAGGAAGGCTCCAGGCTTGGACGGCATTAGAAATGCGGCACTACGCAATTTACCAAATAATATTATTAGGGACATAGTAAACTTGTCACAGGTAATTATCAAAGAAGGCCACTATCCATGTGTGTGGAAGAAGGCAAAGGTTGTTTTGATCCTTAAACAAAACGAGGATCCTACACAGGTTGTAAGCTATAGGCCGATAAGTTTATTATCGAGTCTGGCCAAAGTCATTGAGAAAATCATTCTTAGTCGTTTGCAGGATTTCGTTTTTGAGCGCAATATTCTCCCTGATGAACAATTTGGATTTCGGGGAGAACATTGCACTGTAAGACAAACAACAAGGCTGGCAACCAGAATACTACAAGGATTTAACAGGAGAGCACACACGGGAGCGGTTTTCTTTGACGTTTCGAAAGCATTTGACAAGGTCTGGCACTGTGGTCTGATATTAAAACTAATAAGGTTGGGTGCCCCCAATTATCTCGTTAAAGTCATTATCTCCTTCTTGGAGAACAGAAGTTTTGTAGTTTCGTCAGAAGGCGCGATTTCAGACCCGAAACACATCAGGGCGGGAGTTCCGCAAGGATCCCCTCTCGCTCCGATGCTGTATAACATTTATGTTCATGATATTCCGAGGGACAGATTTAATGAGTTGTTTTTGTTTGCTGATGATACTGCAATTACTTCTGTTTCAAAGTCACCGCGGATAGTGGTGTCTAGATTGCAAAGACACATTAAATCATTAGAAAAATGGCTTTCGGACTGGAAGATTCGTCTGAATCCCGCCAAGACGAAAGCCATTTTCTTTTCGAAAAGCACGGTGAGAAGGCCCGAGACCCTTCTAAAAGTGAACGGCATACAAATAAATTGGGTTCAAGAAGTCAAGTATCTGGGTCTAATTTTTGATCAAAGATTGAACTGGAAGAAAAATTCCGATACACGACTTAAAAAGGCTGGAAAGCAGCTAGGTTCTATTTACTGTCTTTTAAATAAAAAGAGTAAAATAGGATATAGAACTAAAGTAAACTTATACAAGACTTTGGTCAGGCCGGTCCTGACTTATGGTGTGCCAACATGGTGCATGATAAGCAGGACTGAGCATAACAGATTCCAGATATTTCAGAACAAAGCTTTAAAAATCATTGCGGACGCTCCGAGGTATGCTGTGAATAGGGTGTTACATAGAGATTTTGAGATTCCAACTTTAATAGAATTTTACAATAAAATTATTACAAACTACTACAGACGAACGGACATTACCACTAACCCACTTATTAGACAAACACACATACATTCTCCGCCAGGCTCCACTTATAAGTACCCTAAGAATTGGCTACCTCCAGTTATAGTTGAGAGGCACTGAGCTGGAGGGCTCGACGAAATATAATAATATTTTAAACAAGGAAACCAATTTCGAGAAGAAATAGTGTGATAACATTAAGCAAAATTAACGCACTCTCAAACAACAATACTTAGGGCATTGCCCAAACCAAATTTTTATGTGAAGTTCGGCCCATAACGCTACAGATCATTGAATAGAAGTTAAAGGCATTAAGCCTGACTTAGAAGACAAGGAAGATCCCTAATAAAACATCAGTTAATTTTAATTGATAGACGTAATTGTTATTAGTTATTATTCTAGTACAACAGACATGAAAAATATAGAATATTATACTCAATATTTATGTGGTAATTGAATATAATACAGTATCAAAAAATAAATATTACAATAAACAGGGTGATATTTAATAAGTGTCCTATATTTTACAGGACGATTCCTCAGTTA
Source organism: Polydrusus tereticollis (assembly GCA_963920685.1). Taxonomy (NCBI): domain Eukaryota; kingdom Metazoa; phylum Arthropoda; class Insecta; order Coleoptera; family Curculionidae; genus Polydrusus; species Polydrusus tereticollis. The sequence continues at coordinate 20,394,436 of OY987330.1, read as the reverse complement.
TTTATAAGGGGAAGAGTTCATAAAGACATGGGTCCGCAAGCCCTTCATTTTTGAGATACAGGGTGTTAAAAATTTTTATTTTTGTTTTTCGTAAATAGTTTTTGAAATAATATCTATATTATACAACAATAAACAACGAGACACTGGATATAAAACTAAGTCAAAATCACAATAAATGTTGGAAATGTCCACCTTCTTGTTGTATGCACGCATCCAATCTTCTTCTCATTGATTCACGTACTCTTTGGAAAATTCCTGGAGTACTTTGTATCGTTCTACAAGAGTTATTTATTCGATTTCTTAATTTTCCTTCATTTTGAATGGGTGTCTGGTAAACTAAAGATTTTGGATGTCCCCAAAGAAAAAAATCCAAACTGTTAAGGTGTGGTGACCTAGGGGGCCATGGCTGAGGCCTTCCCCGACCTGTCCAACGGTTACCGAAAGTACGATCTAAAAATTCTTGCGCTAGGATGCTAAAATGTGCCGGGGCACCGTCATGAATAAACCACATTTCATTTCGTAGTCAAATCGACACATCTTCCAGTAAAATAGGCAAATCTTTTTTAAGAAAATGACGATATCTCTCTCCGTTTAATCTTACTGAAATAAATAATGGGCCTATTAAATAATCTCCAAGGATTCCTGCCTACACGTTAAGAGAGAACTGTTCTTGGAAATGTGATTCCTGTATCGCATGGGGGTTTTTCTCTAACCACAAATGATTGTTGTGAAAATTGCGTATAGCGTTGCGTGGGAAATTTGCTTTGTCGGTAAACAGGATTTGATTTTGAAATAAAGGATTTTGAATAAGGCATTGGAGAAACCAGCGACAGAAGTTCATACGTAATGGAAAATCACGAGTTAGGAGTTCCTGAACTTTTTGAATGTGGTAATAGGAATATAACAAATTATCAGTTAAAATTTTCCATACTAGAACATGAGAAATGTTTAACGTCAGCGCTATTTTTCTGGTGCTTGTTTCCGGGTGTTCTCCTACCAGATTATGAACTGATCCCTCGGTTTCTTGGGTTCTTACCGTCCGATATGCACCCGAAAGATGATTAGCTTTCTCAAGCCTTCCTGTTTCCAGCGAGCGTGAATTTTTGAAAACGTTTTTGAAGTAGGAGTTGTGCCGTTCGGATAACGCTCCTGATACAAACGTTTAGCCTTATATGCATTTCCATTAGCAAGTTCGTATGTAAAATGTATGTCAGCATACGGTATGGTAAAGTTTACCATTCTTTAACAAATACTTTTATTTTTAAGTTTTTAAAATGGTTTCACTTTTTGATAAACACATGTATCGATTAATCTAAATCAAAATATCTTGAAAACGGCTGCTTGTAGCGACTTTTGACATTCATACCATTTTCACGTAAAAATGATAGAGGAATCAATCTTTCTTCTAGAAAATGTGATACCTACATGCACGAAAAAGTTGTGAATCCCATAAAGAGAGAAAGACCTGTATGTGACGCTCCCTACAATTAAGGGCCAATCTAATGATTATTACTGTACAGTGGCCCAAAGATTAACAGATAGAATAAATCCGGGTAGTGACCCAATGAACTATCTCAATAATATATCAATTCCTAACTCCTTTTCTTTCTTTCCAACTGATATTCATGAACTTAAGAGGGTGTTCTTAACAATTAGAAACAAAAATTCATCTGGGGACGACGAAATATCAATTAAAATATTCCAGAACATGCCTGATTGTGTTCTGACTGTCCTTGGCGAGGCTATTAATTACTCATGGAATTACGGCACTTTTCCAGCTAGCCTTAAAGCGGCCAGGGTTGTTCCTTTATTTAAGGGGGGTGATCCAGAGAATATATCTAACTATAGACCAATCTCATTGCTTTCAACCCTCTCAAAAATTATTGAAAAGCTTACTAAGAGCAGAATCATCTCGTTTTTTGAACACCACAATATTATTAATCAAAACCAGTTTGGTTTTCAAAGTAACAAATGTACTAACGATGCCATGTTTAGCTTCTTGGAGGAGGTCTATGGGGGTATTAATCGGGGTGGCGTTTCCGCTGCTGTATTCTGTGACTTGTCAAAAGCATTTGACTGCGTGAGTCACCGGATACTCCTGCTGAAGCTCCTCAGATACGGATTTAGGGGGAGCGTATTGGAGTGGTTTCGATCCTACCTGGAGAATAGGACTCAAAAAGTTTTAATTGGGCCATTTGCATCTGACAGTGGAATGATAAGGTGTGGTGTTCCGCAGGGTTCGGTGCTGGGGCCAGTGTTGTTTCTGGTATATATTAACGACCTGGCTCTTGTGGACATAAGGGGCAAATTTACACTGTTTGCGGACGATACTACCATTCTGTGGCATAGTAACAATACTCACTCGTTGGTGGAGATGGTGTCGTCTGATTTACCAAAGGTGAAAGAATGGTTCGACTGTAATGAACTAACTCTGAATGTTAACAAAACCAACATTGTGGGTTTTAAGTGTAATGTCAGTGGAATGAGCATTGGAGATTGCTCACTGCTGGACCTGTCTAGTGCAAGGTTTCTGGGTCTCAACATAGACCGTGACTTACAGTTTGGGACACACATAGCTGCATTAAACAGGAAAATTGCCTCGGGCTGCTATGCAGTGAGGAGGGTTGTGACGGAGTTGGGCGTCAACACGGCTAAGAGCGTATATTATGCTCTTATTGAGGCCCGCCTTCGGTACGGCATTGCCTTTTGGGGAATGTGTGGTCAGGGTCTGTTTGATACTGTATTTGTATTACAAAAACGGGCCCTTCGGTCTCTCTATCACATAGGACATCGTGAATCATGTAAGCCATTCTTTGCTTCGAAGGGGATTCTTACTCTGGCGTCTCTTTTTATATTGGAGACTGTTAGTCTAATTTTTAAATATAGGGAACGGTTTGTGGACCCAAGTCCCCATTATATTACTCGACAAAGTCCGGATATTCCTCTCCCAATACCGACATTTACGTTAACAAAAAGATCAATTATTTATGAAAGCAAAAAAAATTTTAACCATCTACCTGCGGGTATTAAAGGAGAAACGTCTATCGGATTGTTCCGTAGGAGGGTGAAATCGCTATTAGTTGGTAAGGCCTATTACACTCTGGCTGAATATTATAATGATACATTTTTAGTTTAGGTTTGTTTCAGCTTTTAGTTAACATGGACTCCGACTTGATTATGTTGTTTTACTGTTTCTGTGGTTTTGTTGTTTAGTTCGTTTATTGATGCTTGTCTCATATACATTATATTTGTATCTTTTATTGGGTTAAGAAACACTTTGTCAACAAGGATTATTTTGTGTTCTTTGACAATGAAGTATATTTTTGATTTGATTTGATTATATCAATTGAAACCTCTTTATTCTTTTTCTTTGCTGTTTTGTTTAAATGTTTTATGTTAATACTTACTTACTTAATGTTTTTTATTAAATCATAGTCAGACAATTTTAATGGCCCCTGTGGCCATAACATATACTCAGATATAATGATAATTGTTGACCTAGCGTGAATAACCAAATTTTAATGTGTACTCTTATTTTTTGTTTTTTTATTCTTATTGTTATTATTAGATGATATGCTAGATATAGGTAGACTTTGTCGATGAGAATTTTGTATTCTTTGGACAATAAAGTATATTTTGATTGATTGATTGATTGAAGATCAAATTTAAAAAAATTACAAAAAAACAATTTTTGTAAAAAGACTTAACACCCTGTATATCAAAAACAGGGCAACTATGGACACATGTTAATTTGAACTTTTTCTCTTACAATATAATAAGGAATCACCCCATTAAGTTACGTGCCGTACTTATGAAACACCCTGTATATTATAACAAAGTAACCTTCACAATAACCTATGATATGATATAAAACCTGTATAATTTGCAACATCACCGATAAAAGAGTTATCATTCGTTTCTCTTCAAATAGCAGCCGTCGATTGCTGGGGCTGAATGTCGATGTTTTTGTACCGATAATCGACATGTTGTCCGTTTATAATCAATAGTAATATGTTAAGTGCATGTAAAATTGCTGAAAATCATGCATGAAGGTTTGTTGCCCTAGAAACAGCTTGAATGCATTTTTATTGTTATTTACCAAAAAGTGCCCGACCGAAGGGAGGGCACTTTTTAAGGAAAATAACATAAATAACATAACATAAATAAAAATGCATGAAAGCTGTTTCTTTAGGGCAACAAATCTGAGTGCATGATTATCAAGCCATTTTACATGCACGAAATATATTTTTTAGACTATTTCCTGAATGAAAAACTAGTAGGTGCAGAAATATAAGACAACATTTTTATTTCGAGCAATACAAAGTATTACAATTGAAAACACAATTATTATAATAGATGGTATTTGCAGAAGCAGTAGTTGCTGATTGAAGTCCTTCAGGATTCAAAGCTGCTATTGTAGTCCGCGGCACAGATGTTACTGGACTCGAACGTGCTACGGTTTTTTGGTTTTCTGATTGTTCTCCTCTCATTTTCTTAATGATATTCTCATGATGTTCTTCATCAAGTTGCAGGTACGGTCTAATAGAACTGGTAGACGCATGACCAGTTATTTTTATCAATTGTTCTTCGCCAACTCCATTCTTCGCTAAAGCTGTTACTGCGGAAGCCCGCAAGGAATGGTTTGTAATTTTTTTTCTGTCTAGGTCTAAACCCGCAGTTTTTGCTGCTTTGTGGGTCCATGTAGACAGGGTATTACGCAAAACTGGAACGTTCTTGTACCATCTTTTGGATGTTGCAGCGATGCTGACGGGATTTGCAGTTAAAAAAAACCGATCACAAGACACGTTCCTTCGTTTTTCCACATACTTGTTAAAAAGCCTTACTGGGCATAAACTAGGATTGTTGTTATTTGTCACCAACCATTTCGAATCGGCACATTTTTTATTGCCACCTTGTGCCGTTTTTGAAAATATCGAGTTATATTCAATCCTGCCAGTTTTATTTCCAATATTGTCAATTTCCGGTTTAAAAAAATTGTGCATGCATTTTGTCGCCTCTCCGCCCCTCCATGCTAGTTCGTAGGAAATTACATAAAATACCTTCTTGATTAGGCCATCTGGCGTATTTTCATCACACGTGTCAACGAGTTTTTTTAATTCATTGTAGCAAAGAGATGTGGAACTTTGCTTTCTTTTCTCCGGAATGGTTTGAAGCTCTTTCCTCTTAGCATTTCTTGCTTCTCTAGCTTCTTTGTAGGTCACATCATCAAAGGGGTTTATTTTCCTACCATATTCATTGTAGAACTTTTCCATAAGTATTTTTGAGGTAGTATTCCATACGGTTTTTACTGTGCTTTCTTTGTAGTCCTGGCCATCCATTTTCCGCATGTTGTACGCCCAATCTTTCAGAATATTTGCTAGATATATATCTGTAGTTTCACCATCGAATTGGTAGTTTCTTTCACTGCAGAAGGCAGTAAATTGTCCCCAGATGTAAGCTTTTGATCTTTTTGTGTTGTCTGACACGCTTTTTCCGATATTTTCAGATATGTCGTTCAAGGAAAATGCTCCGAAACGAATCATTTTGATAAATTGACGCGAAATTGTCAAAGCAGAAATTTCAACTTGTTGTGACAGTGACGGTTATTCTCGTAGGTAACCAACAATGAAAAACCAGAAGAGTGCAATTTTCAGCTCAATCGCGACCGAGGGCTGATTTTCGCCGAAAATCAAGTGAAAAGCGCATTGTAGTTACAGTATATGAGGGAAATAGTCATAATAATATTTTGCAGTTTGAATGTCCATGTCAAATTAGTATTTAATGTTAGTTGCTGTTCTAATTCAAGAAAATGTTTTAGCTGAAAGGAACCTAATATAATATGGTGATTGAACCTCAAACTGAACTGTTGTTTTTTAGATCAAACGATACTTTTAGTTATTTACTTTCATACAAGAAAGAATGTTTTAGAAATTCGCATTTTTAGCGAAACTATGTCGATGAATTCACACATTTTAGCTATAAAAAACATAAACAGTATATTTGTACGTAGCAACCCTGTTACCGCCAACATAACAATTTAACTTTTTCACAACAAAACTAATTAAGCAAAACGTTAAGATAAAACAAGATACATGAACCAATTTTGTTAAAATGGCTTGCGTTTCTAAAGTAGGACGGCAACTAGGGTTGGATAATCACGGCCAGATAAGAATTAAGTACTTTTAACTGTAAATATAACCTCGGCAGACGAGATATCTTACTTCTTTGAATTGTTCAACAGTTTACTTGAGATGAAAAGAAAATTAACTAAGGCGTTAAATTAACACAGAAATATTTTATTTCACTTGAAGTTAAATTAAAACTTTTGCCTCTTTTGACTGGTAAAATTTAGTACTAAAAAATATTTGTTTTGTCCTTTTGTTTAACTAATCTATGTATCTACAGGGTGTTTCCCACCAGCCCAGCATGGCTTTCTTGTGGGCAGATCAACAGAGAGCGCGGCTGCTGGGTTTTTGAAGTCCGTGTATAAAAAACTTGATGAGGGATTGCTAGTGGCCGGGCTCTTTTTTGATCTGTCCCGAGCCTTTGATACCATAAATATAGGTTTTCTCTTGGACAAACTCTATGCAAGTGGTCTGCGTGGACCCGTCCTGGACCTTCTGGCAGCGTACTTGACCGACAGAAAGTTCTGTGTTAAGATGGGTTGTGAAGTGTCAGAAATGAATAACATGGATATTGGAGTGCCTCAGGGGTCGGTGCTGGGACCATTACTGTTTTTTTCGTAAATGAAATCACAGATTATGTTAGCGGGGGGCCTTTCAGGATGTTCGCCGACGACACAACAGTGATGGTCTCAGCAGAGACGCCCGAAGAGCTCAGGTTGGGGCTTAAATCTGTCTTGGACCAGTTCGATGGGTGGTGTAGGGCAAACAGCCTAGTACTTAACTTGGAAAAGACTGTATACATACACTTTAGAACTCGTTCAAATATCCCAGTGGTTGAAATAGAATACTTAAACTATTCAAGGAATACTAAGTTCTTGGGATTATGTGTGGATGAAACACTTTCCTGGCATGCCCATGTCAACCTTGTAGTGAGTAAAATTAATTCTAGTTTTTTTGCTATTAATAGATTAAGAGACTCTTTGGAAACAAAAGAACTTCTGTCTATACACTATTCATTAATATACTCCCACGTAAGCTATAATGTAATATTTTGGGGAGATTCTGTAGAGAGTAATCGAATTTTTATAGCTCAAAAAAGGGTGATCAGACTGTTGTTTGGTGTGCCATTATTGTCCAGCTGCAGACCTTACTTTGTGGGGAATAGTATATTACGTTACAAGGCCGGAAAGTACTATTTTACAGGACGAAGCAGGCAATTTCCAGGGCGAGCCGCCAGGCGAGTCCTGGAAGCCTGCGAGTCCTGTAAACGTACTTTCCGGTTGTGTAACGTACAATATTTTTTTTTAAATCGACGCAAGACCAGTGGCGTACAAGAAAATTTAGATAATGGCTTACTACATTAATATAGTTTTAAACAGATTGAAAACTCTATAGTCAGGAATTTTTTTTATTTATAATAGTTATAATAAATATTATTTGATAATAGGTACTTAATAAATAATTAAAATTAGAATTATTCTAATAATTAATAATATCTATTTTTGAACTGTTATGTTAAAAGTACAATTTTTTTCTTTACACCAACATTTGAAAACGGCAAACGTTTTTTCATACTTGTCCCTGGACTTATGCGGCAACAAATCGTGAGTAGCTCTAGCAGCCGCTTCAGTTATTTCAAGAGGAATTTCACCTTCATCCACATTCATTTCCATAATATAATCTAACTTTTAACTTTTAAACACAATTTTTAATAAGCAGTATCAAATTTGACAGTTCTTTGCCATGAAACGCCATGAAAGAAACAATCAAGTCAAAGCCTACTTATTATGGGTTTGGTTCGTTTTCTCAAATATTGATCGGAATGTAAAAAAAGGGCCCGGTAAAGTAAAAGAGGGACCGGTAAAGTACTTTACCGGTCCCTCTTTTATGACTTTCTGGTCTAGACCAATAAAATGACATTTTCCGGTTAAAAAATTGAGTAGAAAGTGGTTGCTTTCCGGTCGATTTAAAAAAAAAAGATTTTAACATTTCCTTGTTTATATATTTTTAAGACCTTATTATATATCAAGCATAATGAGAACACTCATCCAATTGGGCAAGATTTTCACTCTTATAACACACGAATGCATGATCTTATGGTAACTGATCTGCACCGGCTTACTAAGTTCGAGAAATGTCCAACATATGTTGGCAGGAAACTGTTTAATAAATTACCAAGGGAGGTTAGACAACTGTCATTTATTAGTTTTAAACAAAAAATTAGGCAAATTTTGCTTAATAGGGCTTTTTACTCGGTTTCTGAATTTATGACTGATACTTTGATTGGTTGGTTCATAGACTTTATTTTTAATGTGATATATGTGGTCTGTTTTGTACTACAATGTAAGTATTTGTTAACTATGTAATATTTTAAATCTGTTTTAAACATTGTATGTAGGTATATGTCATTGTATATATTATACCTATTTGACGTGTACACCCTTCAACTGTAAGGCTAAAGTATTAATAAAGAGTATTTCAGTATATTTCAGTATTTCAAAAAACATGTACCATCGCTTTTGTGGTGATTCATAACCTTAGGATAACTAACTAGAGCATGATATATTTTTTCATTAATATTTTTAGGATAATAAATGGGCATTCAACCTTACACTTCTGAATTAGGTGTTTAACAAGACTATTTATGTAAAATGCATATCTACTACATTCAAGAAATATGTGATCGAGATTATATTTGACCTGACAAGAATCACATTTATCAAAAGGTAAAATGGAAATTTTCTTTAAATGTGCCGGATAACACGCATGACCCATTTTTGAACGAATAATGGTTGTAACAAAGTGTCTGGAAACTGGTAGCTCTTTATGCCAATATTTAGACGGAATACTTCTAACAAAAGTGGAAGGGTAGATGTGCAAAAATATTCCCATTCTTCTTTCCATTTCTATATTAGAAGGGATTTCAGTATTACGTTGGCTTCGCTTAAAATGAGTCTGTTATTAGTAGGTACACCGTCAAATATACTCTCTTTGGCTAGTGAATTGACATGATGATTGCCAATTGGACCAATATGTGCTTTTACCCAAATAAATGTTATATGCTTATTGCGTAACGAATTACGGCGCAATAATTTTATAATATCCCATATAACCGTATTGCTATTTGCGGACCTATGTTGATAGAAACTATTTGTCTTATTATTGGGCAAGGAAACACCACACGAGCGATGGCACATGTTTTTTGAAACACGCTGTATAGATTTGTATATTAGTACAATCAATTTAGTGGTAACTAACCCAAAATTCTAGCAGGCTAATTATTTTAGGGCAGCTGGGGATGCCAAAAAGGGTTTAAATTTAAAAAATGTTTTTAAAAAAACCCTTCCTTTGTCGTCATCTTGAATTTTGATTTGAGATTTTGCGAATTTTGGTTAATTTTGCTATTAGGTACGATAAAGTGATCACATCAAATTTTGTTGAGAATAAAACGCTCTATAGACTTTCACCCTTGATAACATTTGATATATTTATTATTTATCGAGTTAACGCTTAACTGAACCATTTTGAAGTGGGTTTAGATTGGTAATTACGCTGCTTATCGTTTTTTTATCAACTTGCCAATAAAACGGCCATTTTGAAAACGGTCGGGATTAAAAGTTACTTCGTTCGTCATACTAACAGTGATTTTTTTTATTCCTTCTACGTTTCAGAGCCCGTTAAACTACATGTTGTCAGATTTTTACCTTCTGTTCTAAAAATTGGATATCTATGATTTACTTTCTAATGGCCACTCTCTTAGAAATCATGCAAATATCACTATTAATACCCTTCAAAATAGTTTGATCGAATTATAACAAGTAAATCACAAAAATATCAAAACTTATAAAGAGTAAAAATTTCATTCTCCACAAAACTGATTTAATCACTTTATCGCAACAGAGAAATGAACCAAGTTATTCGGAAAAAACTGAACTCGCCTTCCGACATACAGGACGTTCAATTATTTTTTTTACCTTTTTTAAAATATTTATCTTAATATAAGCTTAATTTGCACGAAGTATCGAAGGAAGGGTTCTTTTGGAATGCGAAATCCAAACTTATTATGTTCATGTTGACATGCAAGACACCTTGCAACTGAGATAAATTTAAATAACCTTGGAAATTAGTTCCATTTATCTTATACAATCGAATCAACACGTCTCCATTTTATTTATAACTTAAGACCAAACGAACAAACAAAAACGTCTATTTTACTTTGATGCTGGAGCAAATAATCACTTGTTTATATTGGAATGTAGAATCAACACACTTTTGTATTATTATCATTGAGAACCAAACTACAACATCTTTTTCTAAGATGCCAGTTTAACTAATCACTGCCGTCGGGAAACTGCAATTCCCGTACGGAAGCCCTTTAAGAAAGAATCTCGTTGCATATCCAAACACACACGACGTAGTTGCCCTTTTTGGCCGAAAAAGGCCTGTCAGAAGAATATCACTTTACTGTGATCGAGCTAGAGTGACACCTTGTGTCAGAAACACAGGTGAATCTCGCTACCCGGCCACGTGGAACAGTTTCTCCCCTCAAGTCTTGGACGCTACTCCCCTTTTGTTCTTTCGCGTTGAAGTCGCTGTCAACTTTAAACCAATGAGCGCGCGGTCGGACGATTCGTTGGACCACTCAAGAATCATTAATATTCGGGTTGTCGGGCCCCCGTAGTAACCATGTTTAGCAAGTCAAGCAATTCGAGACATGAATATAGGGGTGGAATATTCGCACCGCGTTTGGCGGCGAATATGAAATAAACTATTTCGCATATTGCCGTTGCGCTGCCACAGAGATACCGAATATATTTTTAGAGTTTCTCTGAGATATTAAACCTTGTTATGTGATGAATATGCGTAGAACTGAACTTAATATTATTAGTTTATTTCTTAAAATGTACCGCTTCAACGGTCGTTTGGGTGCAATATAAGTTAAAAATAGAATTATTTCAGTATAGCGTCCCCTTGTTTGTGTTAAATTGAATAGTTATTTGTATTTTTTAGCTGTTGCTGTGCTAGAAGTCAGTTAGAATTAGGATAGCAGGCGGCGTTTCTCTTTTTTTTTAATTTGTACAAAATGTGTTTCCCAAACATTGTCCTTATTAACTGAATTTTAAAGAGTTATAACTTGTTGCCCCCAAATGGCGATTTGGACAAAAATGTCTCTTCTTAATACCGTGTCATTCTTTTTTCTTTGTAAAATGCAGTCTCTCTGCATTTTATTTTCAATAGCGCTACTAAACCCAAGCAAGTGTATAACTACTTTAACCAACTTAAAGCTCCTATTAACATTTTGAAGCTACTATAAACGATCAAAGCAGAAGAGACATTTTAAATTATCTTTTGATAATCTCCTTTACTGTAAATAGTTGCATATTTTCATTAAAAATCGCTTTAATGTTTAATTTATTTACCAATATAATCAGGCCCATCCTTCAGGTAAGTTTAACTAACGCTTGGCACGTAGCGGGTAACAAAGGAATTACATTAATTTAGTTTAAAATAGAACACCCGGAAACAGCCAACTCTCATTCGTTTAATTAAAAAGAAAAACTTCACCTCTTACGTGTTGTAAAACTTTCCCGGATAATCCTTGTATGTTACTCAACAGGAATATCTAAAATAGTGGATGACAGCGTAGCTTGAATTGTAAAATTTGTCCATGAAATAAGTATTAAGGCTTGTAACACGAAGACAAGATAACAAAACACAGGAATTTCACCGTTCGCCATTAAATCTAATTATATCATTATAGCAAATTCTTTTTGGGTACATAAAAACTTCTAATAATAAATCTGCTTAATTTTAGCTTATTCTTTATACCAGGTTGTGATTTAATAACGGATAAATTCAATACAAACTAAATGTGGGCGTGTTCGGAAAAACGCTCCAAACCCTTCGATTTGGTTTTTGGATTGCGCATGTTTTGACGTATACAAGATGTCATGCAAAAGTGTGGCAGAAAAAATATTTTTTCCTTAAATGGAAATCCCTGTATATTATTGCATTTTCGGATTCTCCGGAAAATTCTAGACATGTTTCATGTATAATATCCTAATCCCATCTTCAACTGCCCACGAAATAAATTACACCTCTGTTAGTGAATATTTGACAAAGCGTCAAATTTTGACAAAGTGTCACTGTATTGTTAATCGAAAATATTTACAATGCGTTTAACAAAGACTCAAAAAATCGAAATATTAACTATGCTTGGCCGTGGTGAGAAAACTAGAACACACAACGAAGTTCGAATAATGTTCAACAATAAATATCCGAACAGAGAACCTGTAAGTCAATCTACAATCAGTAGAATTGAGGCTAAGTGGAGAGAGACTATCACTGTTAAGGATCTTGGCAAACCTGGAAGGCCTGGCGTTCCCAATGATATAAAACTGGACATCTTTATTTCATTACACGAAAATCCGAACCTCTCAAGTACTCAGCTGGCTTTAGATAACACGATTCATAGGTCGACTGTAACAAAATTTTAAAGGACGAAAAGTGGCACCCATATAAGAGCTATTTGAAGATGATCCAAGCCGCAGAAACGAGTTTTGTCAGACCATGACCGAGCGAACTGATAATGACCCTAGACTAGTAAAGCAGATATGCTTTTCAAACGAAGCAACGTTTTACTTGAATGGAAAAGTAAATAAGCATCCACACTGGTTTAGGGAAAGTCATTCTCAGAATTATGAAAAGGTTAATGTATGGGCAAGGAGTATTAATAACAGAATAATAGGACCGTACTTTTTTAAAGGAACATTGACGGGAGGCATGTTTTAATTCCGTCATCTATTTCGGCACTATATAAGAAATAACACGTTCTGATTGGCTGGGTGCCGAGATGAGGGTCGAAAATAACTGCGGAGTGCCGAGATCGTAGACAGAATTAACTATTTATTTTGCGCGTTGCATAGGAAATGAAAAGTATTTTTATTATTTATATAAATAAAATATGAATTATAAGAAAAATATGGCAATTATAGACTTATATTGTTAAACAGGCGCTAACACGGCATTTAAAAAACAGGCGCTAACACGGCATCTAATTCACCTTTTTGGTTCCAATTCGCCTTTTTCAAGCCAATTATTTACCAGCCCTTTTTGATTCGATCTACTTTTAAAAAAACTAAGAGTCATAAAAAAACTAAAAAAAGTCATGAAAATACTAAAAAAGTCATTATAAAAAGAGTGCCCAAAGTGGGAATCGATCCAGTTACCTCATTTCCTTTTTCCTTTTTAAGCTCTTTATTTCCCATAAATTACATTTCTACACTATAACTAATATCTCAACTTAAGCCTAATGTATTACATTTCAACCCAAGATATGATATGAACAGGTTTGGGCGCATACGGAGCGTAATAATACGGTCCGAAATGCGCCCAAAGAACCGGGCCATAAGCCCGGCGGTCGTTGGAATGGCCTTGGTTACAGTGTTAGAAACCAGATAATTATCTCATCACTCCCGTACCGGCAAGTGCCTTCGCGGGGTATTAAAACATGGTTTTGCCTTTCGGCGTAAAACAGTTCTCACAAACTGTTAGCACATGTTAAAAAATGAAGAAAAAATGGAAAACCAAAGCAAGCACGCTGGGAAAAGTTGAAAAAAACCCAGTCAGATTAACTATCACAGTCCATGCTTATATTCGCCCATAGCGAATAATTTAGATGCAAGTAAAACACCATTCTGTTTGGCAGAGAGAGGCATTTAGTTTGGGCGTGTCTTGTTTGTAGGGCGGTCACGTCTGTTAAGTCCGTCTCACCGCCGATTCTCGTGTCAAGTGATGCACTTTGGGGCTGCAGAAACAACGCCGAAAGACCACCTACCTTATCTACAGCATAGCACCTAAACGCTATATACACTACACCACACATTCACTAATAATATTAAGTTAATCTAGTAACAGTAGAATGAAAGAGGCGGCACAGCCAATCAGAACGTGTTATTTCTGATATGGTGCCGAAATAGATGACGGAATTAAAACATGCTGACGGGAGAACGTTATCATGAGTTTTTTGAAAACGACTTGATTCCAGCACTAGCGACACTATATCCTGATGAAAATAATCCAGACATGCCAAACCAAGTGTTATGGTTATAACAGGATGGAGCTCCGCCCCACTATGCTGCGATTGTTAGGAGATTCCTAGATAATGTTTTCCCAAATCGGTGGATAGGCAGACGTGGATCAATAGAGTGGCCACCTAGGTCACCCGACCTTACTCCACTGGACTTCTTTCTTAGGGGTTATGTTAAAAATAAAGTGTATAAAGATAAGTCACGCACGCTTGATATTCTCAAGAGAGCATTCGTAACGTAATTAGGAATTTTTTTCCAGAAACCGTAGAAAAAGTACATTAGGAATTTATTGATCATCTGAGGTACTGCAGAGCTGCCAATCGCGGACACATCCAGCATTTGCTAAAATAATTTTTGAGATTTTAAAAAATGTAATTTAGTTGCAATAAAGTGTTATTTTAATATTTGAACGTAAATATTTCATGAACAGTTGAAGATAGCTTTAGGTTGTTATACAAGAAACATGTCTAGAATTTTCCGGAGAATCTGAAAATGCAATAATGTGCAGGAATTTCGATTTAAGAAAAAAAATATTTTTTTTGTCACACTTTTGTGGGACATCCTGTATAATGCCTACGTTTTATGTTAAAATATGCGCAACCTAAAAGTAAAATCGACGGGTTCAAGCGTTTTCCGATCACGCCCCTATTTTATTTGTATTGATTTTATCCGTTATTAAATCACAACCCTGTATATTATTTGTAGTTATTTTTGTAGTAATTCTATTCATTTATTCAATTCAGTCTTATTTCTTTTTCAATTGCATTTCCTAAAATCTACCATAAAATACAATAAAAATGTAGTTATGTTTTTACAACAATCATCTTGTACTTATTTACACAATCGTAAGTATTGCGAATGTACCAAGAAGTTTATTAAACCCGTAAATTCGAGTTTAACAGTAAAAACTTTCTAGGAATTCGAGGCAGCAACCAGCTGTGTAAACTCACAGTAATTTTGAGAATCCAAGACACAATGCTACTTAAACTTTAGACGTAAGTTAACTGCAAATTAATGAAGTTTGTAACAAACTGAACCAACATGATTATAACTGTTAATTATATAAAATAGAGGTGGAAATAAATTTCGAATTAATATAACAACAGTTCTTGAGCGGTTTAATATTTTTTTTCCCTTGAAAAATGTATAAATTTAATCTAAATAAATAAATAAATCTTTATTGTAAAACAATTTAAACTCTGTATACAAAGGTGGAGAGTACCGCAAGGCGTATTTTAATAGCCACCAAAATAAAATTAAGTATACATATATAAAACATAATCCAACAAACAGTTATTATTAACGAATACTATACAGAGTGGCGAGAAAGTCGCGCATAACTTTCCTCATATATGAAAAAGTGACCTTTATGAAAGTTGTTCAGTAAATTATTCCCCACAATGACAGAAAAAAATTGATGCAAGTAGAAATGTGGGGAATGATTTTTTGAACAACTTTCATGGAGGTTACTTTTTCGCATACGAGGTAATTCAAAAGTTACAGGCATTATGCGCAACTTTTTTGCCGCTCTGTATAAAGCTATAGAGGACCAATAAATGCTCATTAACAAATTGTTTCATTTTCATTTTAAAAGTAGGCATACTTAACAATTTAAGATTACGTAGCAACGAGTTATATATAAATGCCGACAGGTACAAAAAGCACGATTTAGAAAATTCCGTCTTATGACGGGGTATGGAAATTGTATCCCTGAACCGCGGGTTCACCTGGTGGATATCTTATCTCCTCTTACTATAATTAGTTCGGTCAAATAAAAAAGTTCATCAAAACTAAAAGTTTTATGAATGAGACAACCGAGGTGAACATACCATCTCTGGGCCATATTACATTGATAAACTTCAGCAACAGCCCCACTGACGTGATCTTATCTAGATTAGCCTCTTACAAGTCTGACACAGGAGTTTTGTACTCTATACTTGTTATATGTAGTGAGGATTGGTCCATAAACAATATCAAAATATTTTGGTATTGAAAGAATCAAGTTTTACTGCACCATTCCACTGTTACCCCGTCTATTCTAATGGTCAATTGAGAGAGTTCAATGTCGGGCCGGGAATTACTCAAAGCCCAACCTGAGATCCTCATTAGTTAAATCAACTGTATCAGAGAGACTAGAAGCAGGTAAGGGCTGATAGAAATGTAGATCATCAGCGTACATATGGAATTGAGTATTTATAATATATTTTACAAGATCAGCCGAAGAGACAGTAAAAAGAAAGATAAATTCCTGTGGAACTCCACTTAAAACATCCCCCCAGTCCGATCTTAACACATCATTATTTACAGTGATCCTGACAGCCCGCTGCCTATTATGAGGATACCCAGTGAACCAGCCATCCGCATCAATCTTATAGTGGCTTAACTTGACCAACAACAGTACTATATTTATACTATCGAAAGCCTTTGTCATGTCTAATTAAACAGAAGGGCAAGAGTGACCCTCATCAAATGCTTAAGTTAGTAATTTTTAAAAGTGCTGTGGCACAACTATAGTTTGGCCTAAAACCTGATTGAAATTTAGGTGTTACATTTTTATCCCTTAAAAATTCCAGAATTTGGTCTAAGCTCATTGAAGCTTGCAGGGTTATTCACCTTAATGTGTTAATTAAAATTATTATGCTAATTAAGTTTTTAAACTACCAAAACAAAACTAGGATAAACTAGTGCAGTAGGCTTTATTTTAATGAAAATAATTCATGATTGAATATTTAAAGTTTACAAGAAATTTGACTTCAAGGTTCCGAGAACAAAAAAATAGCTGGAATGAATTAATTAATTTAAATGCGTAATTAAATTGCTACGGCTTGTTGCTCTCCAAAGGAAGGACCAAAACTTTTTCAATCAATTTGGTATCAGAAATCTTTTCGGCAAAGCATAAAACAGATAAATATACTTTATCTCTGTCTCTTTGGCAGATTTTAAATAGGATCCGCTTTGCAAACATTGTCGGAAGCATAATATCTCAATGTTTATCGATAATAAATTTTGATCCCAATCAAGAATTTTGCGTGACTCCAGATTTTATAGGTATCTATTTCTTTCTTTATAGGAGGAAGTTTTATCAAGTCGTATTATCGAGACAATGTAGGAAACTATATTGGTTGAAGTTCTTTTTGAGATGGTAGAAAATTGCCCAAAGGAATTGAAAATTGTTTGTTTTTGTGTAGAGATGCTTTAGGAAAGCAATGGAAAACAATAAATTTGATTTAGCACGAGCAGTCAAAATACGTCTTTGATGGGTCCTTAAAGATCAAGGGTAACATAAGTGAATTGAGGGTGTTTTTCATTTACTCTTTCATATTTTATATTAAGACGTACGAGGTATACCTACAAATGGTTGGAAAGTTAAAATCTGTTGAACAGAAAATTGAGGAATATTCAACAGACAAGATCAAATCCAAGGCGAATAAAATTTCACATAAATCGAGATAAACATAATTATGATATTTTCTTTTTACAAACGCGTTAAAATACAATTTTTATACTCTCCAGCCTTAAAAAAGTTACTTTAAGGCACTACTGTTAAAAGTGAAATGTCAAATTTTGAAACTAAACATCAAAAAACATTTGTTAGGTTTCATTGACAAATGTCAGAAAATTTTATATACGATGCTTGTTGACGTCGCCGTTATATGCTTGCGCCAAATATTTTATATATTATATATATATTTTTATCAATCATTCCCTCTTATTTGAAAAATCTTATATTGTAATTGTTAAGCAAGCCAAGTGTTGTTATTTAACTTGCGTCAACAGTTCATGAGGCTTTTATGTTCCTCGATTGTAGGTTAATTTCACTGATTATTTTATTTACTGAGTGAAGGAATTAAACGAGCTTTTTACTGTGGTAATTTGGTGTTTATTTCTCCACATCACACAATACTTCTTTAGTACACGATTTTACAATAATATACTATAGCATAACTATTCACTACTGATTTTACAATCAAACTAGTCACTATATTTGTTTAATACATTTGCTGGGGGCCTTTTTTTAGGCAATGCTATTTGTTTTACTCCGACGGAGAGAAACCACGTGCGTTTGTTGACATGCCACCTTGCTTTATCAAAGCCCAAAGTGTAGTATTGTAGAAGAAGGAAAACTGTATCATCTGACAGCAAGGTTACGCCCCCGCTGTCACGACGACTAACCAACAAAGCATTCTGATAGGCCACACAACCGCCATGTTTTCTCCCAACCAATCGGACAGCAATAAACAAACTGTACCATGCCGTGTCACCCTCCTAGAGCGTCAAAACGCAGTCAAAGGGTTTCCGAATATACAAGGTTCTAAAAATATACTTTTAACATCTAAACGTGGAACATTGCTTTTTCCTGGAATAACGGTCGACTAGTCGTTTATTATTTAGGACATATTATATGTATTTTAAAAGATGATATTTGGAAGTTTTATGCCTATCCCGGCGATAACACTACATTCGTTCAGCAAACATTGATACATTTTACTCCTTTATTAAAATAATATTGAAAACAGATATTTATAAGTAGTATTGATTCTAAAAACATTTGTTGCATTTAATTATATTATTTTTAATACATTTGGATGACCGTTTTCCCAACAGTAATCATGAATAATAATACACAAATCACAATGTTCCAAAGCTATCTGTGTTGTAATAAGGGTACAAAACCGATAAAACATTTATAAAATCGAATGGTTCCAGTATTGGCAAAATACTATAACATAACAGTTACATCGATACCAATGGCTGATTGAATTCGGCCCCGAATTCGACCCCAGGCGGCAATTTACCAGTTTTGATAACGTATATTCTCAAATCCGCCCCTCTTGATTCATAAATGTTGCTCGGAGCATATTTTTGCCCTGGGGCACACTAATATTTATAAAATCCCAGAACGGTTGCGAATTGGAGTTACACAAACTACATGTGTCCAGGTTTAGTTGATTTAGATGTTGTTTATAATTGTTTTAACCTCCGTGAAAGTTCTGTGGTTTATGTGTTACATTTAATAAAATATTATACTACAAGAAGTATTACAAATAATTGTATATATACTTAATGAATGTGATTAAACAGGGTGTCATTAAAAGAAGTACAACATTATTTAAGTAATTAACTAGGCGGAAATAGTGTAAAAACATTCCTGAAAATTTCTGACGAATACTGTTTGAGATAATCTGAACACCCTACTCAAAAACCTAGAGGATACAACAACTGGGTTGAGTTTTAAAATACCTGCATTAAATTTTCTTTGTACCTTTAAATTTAATAATAAAAAAAATATAAATGAAGACTAAGGCTAAATAATAAATGTTAAAACAGAACTTGTTTCTAATTCTGGGGGAAAAAATAGGTATTATTAATTTTAAAGGTGTCTTCTATTTCAGAGGGTGTTAAACCAGATTCTGGCGCTAGTGCCGTCTAGTTAAGAGCTTAGTGTCGGTGCGCCGAAAAAAGAACTAAAAAAAGTTAACTGGCCTAGACAATAGACTAGACCGAATTAAATCAGAATTTCCGAAGCTCGTAAAAACGTGAATGTGTTTGACACCACCCAGCTTAAAACAAACAATCTTACATTATGAAGACACTGAATTCCAGGTTGTACATCGCTCTAAATGGAGTCAATACTGCATCTTCTGGCCCAAGGCCAGTAGAGAAAGGTTTTTACAAGCTAAAGAAAGAAGACGAAAACTTCCTGACGAAGAACCATACAAGAATCATAAGTTCATCAAGAAGTTTTTCTCAAGAGGTTAAGTTGGTTCCTTCCATGTGATCGAGGGAAATATTTTGTGACTATTACTACTACTAGTACTACTATTACTACTACTACTTTTTCGTTTTGTTGAATTCAAATTACAAAATTTTCAATACAATGTATAATAATCATAAAATATACAGGGAGACATTGATAAAAGGTACAATGCATAGTATCACAATGACATGATAGAGGATCTCAAAAGAATTTAAATAAAATATCCTTAGCCGGTTTTCGGATTCTTCATTGTAACACTTTAAAATCCAAACCCTGTATAGGTACTTGAAGGACTTCGATATTTATTATAGAGGTGTCTAAAAGAATTTTGTCCATCACCTTCCACAAGGAGCACGTGACAGTCATAAACAGAATTGAACCGGCGGATCGTATGATGTACTGTTTATTTTATTAAAATATTATTTATTTTTCTCTTATACAAGCAAACGTATCCATTGGCGTATCTTCAAAAGAGAGAGACATAGAGACATCAAAGATGGAGGTAAAAACTAATTACATAGGCAGGCTAAATAAATTGTTTTGAATTTCAGCACGATCACGATAAAGTCGAAAAATCCATAAAAAGCCAATAGCGAGACAGGTCTTTTTCCATCATCATAAATTCGTTTGTAATTGTTAGAAAGCTTTAAAAACTTTCTGTGTCCCAAATGAACGAATTAACATCGGTACAAATTATAATGGTGTTCCAACTTTGTTCTTTTAAAATTTAATTATCTTAAAGTGTAACAATTTTACTGATCCATCACGTGAAAACGTCAACTTTACGCTGACCTACTAAAAAATTTAACAGAAATCCCTTTTGACACAAATTTGTAACCCTCCGGTAAAAAGTTGGACGTTAATGATTTGCTAATGCCAACGGCACCCGCCCATCATGGCAGCTACATCGAATTTATAATGTAATTTATGTAGCATTAAATTAATTTCTCTCCGTTAGAGGTATGCACAATTAAAATATATTTTCGTCTTGTTAAATTTTACTGAGTCAGATTTATTTTTAGCTGAGATAGCAATAAGTTTGTAAATTAATTTAAATTATACTTGGTTGTGCCTATTAAAATTTTAATTAACAAGAACATTAGTAGATAAGATATATTAAACATTTCTTTTTAAAATTTTGTTAGATTCATGTGACTGCCTTTTAATATAACTATACAGATATTGTACCAAGTTTACTCAGTTGGAGGTAATTGTATTTTAAAATACAGTATTTGTATAATGTGTTCCGTTAAACCATGAGTCGAAAAGTTTGTAGCCAAAAGCTGTTGTGTAACTTTACAGCTTTTAGTTTTTAGAGTTGTTGACAACGTAGAAATGTGCCAAAAACGCTAATGTGAGTTTAAATTGTTTTGGTCGGTACGTTGGCTTTATTTGTGTGTGTACGAAGTATTTCGGTGTTGGGGGTCAAGTTTATTTTAAATTTGCTTTGGAGACGATATATATAAAGTAAATTACAGTTAGCAAATTTAATTATTTTTAATAAATGCAACAACTAGAAGATACCCGATAGGTTATTTGTCTTGATAGGAAGAACTAAAAACCAGAAAAAATCCAAAGAGGACAACTTAATGGTGGTTATAGCCTTAACTACTAATGAAGCAGACAAGATCTGCATTGCGGTTGAAGTATAACTTTTTTTCTGAAGAAGCAATGCTAATCACATACACATAAATTGTGTCAAAAGTGAGAACATGCCTATCATACGTAAATAAATTAGTCATTAATTTTAAAGCGTTCCATTAATTACACAAGTGACTTTGTTTTTGTAAGTCAAATTATCTTAAAATATTATACAGGGTGTTCCTTAATAATATGCGAATATTTAAGAGTGTTAATCTACATGCAAAATTAATGATAGTTTGCTTGCTTTATAACCATGGATCAAAAATGTTCCGTTACGAAAATACGGGGTGTTAAAGTTCTGGGAAAAAAAATGGAAATTAATTAATATTCTTGAAACTACCTCAGATATTTCAGTGTTTCCATGAGAAGGAGGGCGGAAGGTGCATATTAAGTGAAGGGGCCATCTTCAACAACTTTTGTAATAATCGCTTCATGTTATGTTAATGTTGTCAGTTGTTCATTATACGCAGATGCCAACCTGTGTTTAATTTTTCTTATTAAGTTGATAATAATGTTGCAAATTTCTTTTACTCAATTGTATTGAAAAATATGCACCTTTAGTAACTGTCGCTATACGTACTAAATATCACTGAATTATCTCAAATAGTTTCGCAAATGTTAAATAATTTAAATTTTGAAAATTTGAACACCCCGTAGTTTCCTAACGGAACATTTTTGGACCATAGTTTATAAAACAAACTATCATTATTTTTCATGTAGATTCACATTCTTAAATATTTGCATAGATGTTTTATTATTGTTTTCAATAAGTCTATTTTAATTTATAGGTTTTTAATATTTGTAAGAAACAAATCATAATATACAAAAATCGTTTATATAAGAAGTATTTAAACTGTTAAAACTGAGCCATGATAAGGACGAAGGCCATTAAAGGGAAAATTCAATTTTCTTAAAAGAGTTTTGGGGTTTCTTTTATCCGTTTGCTTTTTATATTATCTTCTTCTTTGATTTGCATTTTACAAGACAAAATTTGGTGCAATTCGTCATCGTGGAATAAAAGAAAAAAAAAAACAGCTTTAAGATATTTAACAAGGGGAATTTAAACTTATATTTGTAAATCACACTGCGTAAAGTATTGAAACAATGTTCTATAAAAAAATGAAAAAAAAAAGTTTACGTATTTTTCCACCAAATTAAAAGGCCTATGGTACAAAATTTAGCCAAAATTTGCAGTAGCTATGTCATGTTATTTCCTATCAACACAACTGTTTACAATCAAAAATAACTCCCGAATTTTCCAGTCAATTAATTTAAGAGTTTCAGGCAAAAAATGTTCGTTAACATTTGTTGTCGAACAATGGCCAATAATTATTCTTTGATTTGTTGGGTGAAATAGCAAAAAAATCGGTTGTGATATTATTGATTTTTATCGAAAACTAGATATTTGCATAGCCTGATATTTTAAGAGAAATAGGTATATTTTAAAGATCTTACTAACTGCTCAGTTAATTGAAAAAAAAATTTGATTTAACTAACTAATTATTTAAATTTAAAATTGAATTTATGTACCAAATTTAATAGACAAATCAGGATTATTGAACTAAACTGCTGGTCAGATGAAAGGGGCACTACAAATTTTTATAAACATTTCGAATTGAAATATTTTTTATATTAATAGAGAGCCTACGGTTTTCAAGAGTAGAGTACACTCACACAAAACAACGAACACGACAAGCTTAACAAGAAAATAGACGAAATCAACAAAAGACAGACTAAACAAACAACAAACAACCTAACAAAGAACACAAAACAAACAACCGAAGAGACTGATGACATCACAATGGCCGACATACATGACAAACCACTTGCTGACACGTCAGACGATGAAATAATAAAAGACGAAACGTACAAGGAAATAAGTGACCAAGGGAAAAACATTCAACTAAATAAAATAACTTTTTTCTTTTTAGTAATGACATAAAAAAAAATGCAACAGTTAATCAAAGCAAATGTTGAATATAGCCACCTTTTAATAAAACGCACGATTGCAATCGATTTTTTTAAAAAAACTTTACCACCCTGTAAATCAAAAACGAGGCAACTCCGAACACATGTTATTATGAACTTTTTCTCTTCGAATATCATAAGAAAACACCCCCTTAAGTTACGCACCGTACTTCTCAAACACCCTGTATAAAATTAATATTTTAAGTGAATTTGTATTCATATAATATCCCTTCACGCGATATCTACGTAAATCACGTTGTATATCCTCACCTACCCATAAAAATCACAAACCTATCATCATCACCTGCTACAGAAAAAAATCCATTTCAGTTCTCTTTCGACACTGAACGTATTTCACCAAGTATGTAATTGAAGCCGACACCTATATCGAATTTCGGTCGATCAAAACGTCGGCACCAATAAACATTTAAATAAAAAAATACAAAACAAAACGAGTTTTTTGTCCCTGGGGCTTTCAAGAGAATTCCTGTAGGAACGATCAGAGCTAGAGTATGTCAGGCTGCTTTTGGTCATAGGCGGGGACTGTTTGATACGCACTTTAAAAACATATACTTAAGGCTAACGATTTTCATGAATAAGGTATGAATGGCTGCGTTCGATTTTTACCTCGCGAAAGAAAAGCGTATAGATTACCCAGTTATTACCAGATATTTTGTAATTGAAAAGATATGACTCAGTTTGATGAAATAGCGAAAATATAGAATCTATACTGCGATACCAAAGTAGTTAGCAAAACTGTTCTTATTACCTATTAACATCGCGCAGAGGAAATAATTAACATCGATCCACCCACTTTCAAGTTAAATAAAAGCATTGCAAGCCCCTTTGCTAGGATTGTTCATTAATAGGTCGTTACATGTCATTACGGACCATCACACCTTACAGTGCTTGTTCCGCTCAATTTGGCAACGCAGTCTAAAGGCGTTCGCATGCTTCCTATTGTCTATATACAACGTTTTTAATTTACGTCCTGTGTATGTGAATTTTCGTATTTCAACAATATTGGTATTTGTCTACCAAATAAATTCCATTGATAATCCTTGTCAATATAAATAAGCGAAAAAACTAGTTTATTTTAATAATTTCCGATTTTATTATGACTTTTGCTCACCTCCAAACATATTTTAGGCCACCCAGTACATTGAAGTTGGTCATAAATGTGTGTAAGATGACAAAATATTATTATATTCAATTGGCTTGATTAAAGGTTTCTAATTTTCCCAGAACTTTTTTTATCCCTGTATAAAATCAACACACACAAAAGAGGAAGGTAGGTTAGGTAAAGTGGCAGACTTCTGGTATATTCAGACAGTCTCACGTAGTCCTACAAGGACCAGGTCTGGATGTTCTTGCAGGATTTTCACTGCTTTATCTACTGCCGTAACTTCTGCTGGAAAGATGTTGCGGTAGTCCGGAAATCTATATGACCTCTGTATTTTCATGCTCTCGGAGAATATACTAGCCCCACTCCGACGTCCATTTTTAAACCGTCTTTGAAAATCTGTGATCCATCTCTATAGTTAACTGATTGCCCTCCCACACATTGAGCCATATAAATTAAACGTGTCGTAAACAAGTTGGAGACAAGAGGATATTAGAAATTCAGTATATTCTATTTTTTGGTTTTTCTTGTTGTAAATTTTTTATTTGATAAATATTATAATGCAGGCGAGTTGTTCAAGTGAAACTAACCAAGAGTGTCCGAATCGACGTTATTTAAAACCTGAGCAGCGTATAATGGTAAGAAATGGAATATGATGCCGCAGAAATTTGTACCACATTGACTAAAGGTGGATTTTCATGCATACGAAACACGACGGTCCGATATCCGAAATGACGTTTAATTTCGTCCGAAATACTTGCCAATTTTCATGGCTCCGTTTCTGTCGTTCCGAATTTTGTCAATTGACATACACTTGACACTTCAGTTATAGGTTATAATTTAGTTTTGGTCCTTTTTGTATTCTCAATTATAGCGTTTAATTACCCATTTGATTTCATTACGTTTTTAAGCAATATAATATGCACTGCACAAAACAAAGAGTTATGTTTAGTGACCTGAGTATAACTGCAAGTTTTTCACTTTCTGATATTGGTCCACGTGTGTTTTAGGTTTTTATTAATCTTGGACCTACAATCTACAATTGAAATACTTTTCAGAATCTATTAATTTCATTTCTTGATCCAGGTTATGATAAGCGCCTGAATTTTCCCCCCATCCTTTTCTTTTTTTATTTATTTTTCATTCTTAATATAAGCAGATAGGAAATTATAATATTAGAATTATTATAACTGATTTATTTCGTTATTATTAATTTTATGTTAAACTATTAAAATAGAAACAAAACGCACAAAAAAACGTCAAATAGTGAGGTTAAAATTGATACGATTGTCGGACAAAGTTAAAAATATATTAACTCATCCGATGGTCGGATGAAAGTTGAAATTATTCGGACAAATATTGGCGCGAAAACAATTCAACCAATAGAAACACTTTCGGTTCATCGGACCGTCGTATTTCGTATGCATGAAAATCCACCTTAAGACATCATGCCGTATTGTTTATAGAATTATTAAGGACAATAGATTTTTATTGACCAAGAAACAATGTTAGCCATTCGTCGGACACCGAGTACTGACAATACATTTTTTCTCGAAATAAACTTAAATTAAAGAACATACTGTGAATTACATTTGACAATATCTCAACATTGAAGATGCACGTAACGTCTTTATTAATAAAGAATCTACTGGATTAAAAGCTCCTTTAGGATAAGGTCGTCTAATAATTATAACCCATATCGGAAGTGATTCTGGTTTTCTTGTAGGTTGGTTAAAGGTTTTTAAATCGCGTAAAACTGGTGTTTATTATGAGGATATGAACTCACAAATGCTTGCAGATTGGTTTAAATCCATCTTACCGCATATTGAATGCAAGTCGGTAATAGTGATGGACAATGCACCATACCACATCCGTCGGGTGGAAGCTTTGCCAACTTCTGCGTGGCGAAAGGGAAAGATTGTTGACTGGCCCGGAGAAAAAAAGGTTTTATTTAGCGAAAAAATGCTAAAAGTGCAGTTCCTTGATTTTGTAACATTTCACAAAAAAAATATACGAAATATGTAGTAGATGAAATTGCTCGTTATCGCTTTAGCATTGTAAACTGAATCCGATCGAGCTGATATTGGCACCGATAGAAGGCGGACTTTTAAACTCAAAGATAATAAAGAACTTTTAGAAAACAAAAGATTGGCGTAAGTGCATTCTACATGCCGATGGTGAAGAAAAAGAATGTAGGACCTAGACGTAGGCGTTGAAGTCATGGTAGAACCTATTATTATAACTCCTTCAGAAGACAGCAGTTGCGACAGTGATGATTATCATCAGATAGTGAATAAAAATAGATCGTTTTGCGCGTCATGTAACAAAGAAGTTTCAAAATGTATTTTAAATTAAGTATTCATGTGTTTTTTTAAATTTATATTTTGCTCATAATTTATTTAATAATTATAATGTATAATAACATTATGCCATTATAAGACTTTTTAATGTCAGCCTGGAAAATATAATTTGTCAACATATAATCAATTATTATTCATTAACAATGGATAGGAAATTTAAATCTGTCTATAAATCTTTTATATTTTTCTATTATTATATAGTATATTAAATATATTTATGAAAATAAAATATATTGCTTTATTACCCTTTTTGATAAATCTCCTTTTATGCCTCCTAAATTTAATTTCTCTAATTACTGCATTTTTAGTCCAGATCTAAAAGCTTAATAGTTCTTATCTTATCTATTTTTCAGTTAAATTAACTTATAAAAAAACTCCACAAAAAGTCTGAGGTAAATTATAATAATAATAGTATGATAGAATAGTACACAGAAAGTCGCTTGCGGGCAGTTTTCTAACGGGGTAAGTAAGCTAATAGCTTTATAGACATGTACTTTATACTATTTTTTTTTTTCAGTAAAAATCCCTATTTAATAACATAATATTAAAATATAACTAAGAAATTCTTTAAACTTTCATGATTACAATTTATGTTGGTAATACTATCAAAATGTCTAATCTCCTGTCAATAAAATAATTTTATTGCCCATGTATATGCAACCCAACATACATGACTCAAAAATTAGATTTTAGTGGCACAAGTTTCCATGTCATACGTCAACAGAATAAAGTATTTGATAAATAATACATACCATTACCAACTTTTAAAAAATAAAAAACGAAAAATATTTCTTCAGGTTCTTCAATTTACGTCAGGATTTTATCCTTTGACATATATTATTGATTGTAAACTATTTAGTTTTTTGTCATTGTTTTGATATCGGTTCTTGTCCCAATTAATTTTGGTTCGTACGTTTTGATCTAAAACTTTTGCCGCCTTTTTCTATTATATCATATCCTCTCTATAATGGATTCGGACCAACAAAAAGCCAGTATTTTAAAAGTATGTATGTCGTGTTTTGTCTAGATCTTGTAGAGGTTGACCTTAGTCCTATTTGTAAGTCTACTCCGCCTATGAAGCAGGGGGTCAATAGAGCCTAAATGACACAATGTACGCTTTACTCTATTATTTTAATTGAGCCTCCAGTTCGGCCTTTGGTCAAATATGCGTCCCATGTATTTCACCTCGTGACACAAAGATTACCTTCGTCTAAGTCTCTTACGATACGAAAACCAAAATAAAAAAATTATTTTTCAAGATATTATAAAACAAAAAACCACAATTTTTGTGGGTCGCTATATTAAATGTTAGAAAGGTTTAAATTTAACCTATAGTATAAGAGCTTACTAACAGTAACCCCAAAAAAACAGAGTTAATTATAATACAATATGTACGGTACGCCACTGAAGTGAGAAATAAACCTAGGAAAGTTCCATCATATATATTCGTTTGTCTGTAACGGCAGACCATCGTTCTTAAATTCACTACCAGTGTTAACATGGAGGAAAACCATTTTGTAAAAAGTACATTATTCAGCATTACATATCTACGGGACGGACAGCAAAAAGGATTACGACCCTTTTCTTTTTTATATTTAAGTGGTAGAATAAGGTCAGCAAAAATCTCGAATATTTCAGTATTCGGAAATAAGTATGGAAATATCTATAATACCTTATTGAAAAATAATGGTCCATGTGGGCCCTTTTTCAGGCACAGAGCGTATTATTTTTAACTATATTTGCGTAAAAAGGTATCGGGTTTATTTGCCGTGTGCATGTTTAACAATTTGATGCCTCGTAATTCATAGAAGTTTTATACCTAACAATAAATAATAGAATTATTCTCCCTTACGCTGACCACCTCATACAATCGGCAATCGAGCAATCCACGCTGGAATGGAACCCGCATATCCAGGTATCTATGTCATGTTGCGCTGTAAGTTCATTTATCGGTTTAAGCGTACCGAAAACGCGATATTAAACAAGCTTATAGAAGTTTGTCCTTTTTTTCTGTCAACCCCCATCCTTGGACGCGTTTCGCCTTATTATGCTCATCAGCGAGGCTATAGAGTCTGACGAAAAGGATAGAGACCTCACATTGTATTTTAACACATAATATGAAGATAGATTTCAGCATCAACTGACGTACATAACCTATACAGATTCCATTCCTCATTCTTAGAAAATAGAAGTTTTGCAGTATCATCAGAAAACGCGCTTTTCGCGACACAACGCATCGGGGCCGGAGTGCCGCAAAGCTCACCTCTGTCCCCTATGTTGTACAATATTTACACGCCCGATATACCGCGAGATAGACAAACGCAGATCTTCTGTTTGCTGATGATACTGCTATAACTGCTTTTTCCAAACAATAGGGGCTAGTCGTCACTCGTTCACAACGCCACATAACTCAGCCTGAAAAGTGGCTTTCGGCTTGAAGGATTCGTTTAAATCCCTCAAAGACGAAAGCCATATTTTTCTCGCTATCTTCGTATCTCTTAGGGTTTATGAGATTCCTGCCCTCTATACAGGGTGAGTCGGGAGGAACGAACCAAACTCTAGGAGTGTATTATACACGTGAAAAAGCCATAATATGTTCTTTTCCGATTTTCATTGGTTTTCAAGTTATAACGTAATTAAAAATTTTTATCTAGCGTTCCACTTGTATTTTCGTATAATCAGCGTAAGTGTAAAAAACGCCTCCAATTACACAGGCCTGCATTTTTTAACACTTTAAAAGTTGATTTAAAATTTTTAACTGTTTTCTAGTAATTGGGTAGCGGTGATTTCAAATCTGCTTTTAGCTTTTTTGTATAACGTAAGGTTATTTTTCAAACCAGTAAACTCTAACTAAATACAAAAAACGTACAAAATATATACAAAGAAATAGAATAGAAATAGTTATTTATTCTATACGCTCCTTAAAAAAAACGTTTATCTTTTCTCAGAAAACCTTCTTTTGTTGTTTTTCTGTCATATCCAGCTAAAGGAAGGTCTCTTCTCAATGTCCAACAGTAATCGGCCATCTTTTTGTGTCCCAGCGCCCCTGGTATCTTTTTTCCATCTCTTTAATATTTTGATGAAATTTTTCACTTTGCTCTTCACTCACGTCCCCAAAATTTTTCGGGAAATAGTCCAAATGGGAATGTAGAAAGTGAATTTTATGCTCATATTGCCACCAAGAATCCTGAATTTTTCCAGCATATTTTCAACGATCTCAACATAGATTGGGTCTTTATAATTCCCTAGAAATTTATGTACAACTTCTTTAAAAGCATTGCATGTTTTTCCTTATATTTCATCACATTTTCAAATTCTGTTTTACCAAGCTCCTAATCTGCTTCCCTACAAATATTCCCTCTTTTAATTTTGCCCAGAGCCGGAAATGTTTTACACAAATATTTAAAACAAATTCCGTCTTCGTTTAATGCCTTAACAAATTGTTTCATAAGTCCAAATGTCGTGAAGTGGTGGAAGTAAAGTAATCCAATGCTGTTCTCGATTCCTGCTATCCCACTCACACAGGAAACATGAAAATTTAGTAAATCCAGACTGCTGACCCAAGAGAAGGCCTAAAATTTTTAGATCTCCACACACCTCCCAGTTGTGATTTTCATATTGTATTCTTAAAAGTAATTCCTCTAAATTTTTATAGTTTTCCTATAAATGAACTGAATGGCCGACCGAAACAGAAGCAAAAACATTGTCGTTATGTAATAGAAAAGCCTTAAGGCTCCTTTTCGAAGAGTCAATAAAAAGTCTGAAGTCAGAAGGTGTGTACTTAGGAGCTTCGAGGCAAGTAACTAGATCAGCAATTGCTTGGCAGTACACAAGCCTCATGATTTCTATACCAAGAGAAGGTAGTTTCTGGGGCAAGCAAATTTGTTTTATTTCAACCTAAACCCCAGTACTTCAGAAAGATCTTTTCAAAGTCCCAAATCTCTTACTAAATCATTCAGTTCGGCTTGTGAAAATAGTTGAGGTTGGTTTTGACTTGAGGTTGATGGTTCAAAATCACTTTCCATCGCCTGTAGGGAGCTGGAAGTTAAGGAGTTTTCAGAATTTTCTTTTAGTACTTTGTGGGGTATAGGTATAGGTACATCATCACTGTAAGGAACTGGCCTGATAGCTGATTTAATATTGTTATTTTTTTAATATATATTTCAAAGTTTTTCTATTATGCCCCTTAATATCACAAAGACAAAAGTAGCAATCATCGTGAATAATAGGTCTCTTAAACTTTTTCAAGACGAAATATCCACAAATATAACAAAAATAATCTGGTTTGTTTTAGCAACACCGGCTAGACATGTTTTTAAGCCATGTATATCAAATACCACGCACAAAAATAAACAAAAAATATATTTTACTTGTTTATTGATCAAAATTCAGAGCTCGAATGAACCAACTGACATTAAAATATAAATTTTGTTTGGAGTGATAAAATAAAAACCCTTCTTCTTCGCAGTGCTAATAAAGTTAAGGCATAATAAATTAATAAATAGGATTTAGCAGGTCAAAATTCCCGAAAATCTTGTCCAAAACCATAAATTTATATAGCAATTATTACATATAATAAAAGATTGACCTCAGGTAATGAGAGCCATAATAAAAGATTTACTTACCTCAGGTAATAAGTGCCTACTTAATAAATTTCTTGAAAAGCACCAGAGAAAATCATTTTTGGGTTAATACCTAAAATTTGAAGTACTACATTCGTTTTAAAATGTATTATAACGCCTATTATAAGATTTTTTAATATTTTTTCTTTTTTTTTGCAAAAAAAAATTCTGTGGGTGATAGAGACCAATAATTGTATTTTAATTAGTTATTTCTATATAAAATCTGAGCTTAACAAACAAAAATCACGTCATCACAAATTTCATGCAGGCCTGTGTTATTATTATAATGTGTCCTATCGCTTTTTCATAATGTAAAGCGATTGTTAAATAAAAAAAAAAGTTTAATCAAATCAATATAAAAAAAAAAACATTTTTATTTTGAATTTAATAGGTTAGCCTAAACTTTTTGTAAAATCAATATTCGTGTAAATGAAAGTCGTCTAATACGTTTAAAAGCTTTTTCCTGTGAGATAGTGAAATAAATCGGATTAGGGGGACTGAAATACGTCCCCTGAGGGGCCCCGTTTAGGACAGCTTTTAAAGCACAGGCCCCAGGTTGATTAGAAAAGTTAAGTTGCAGAATCGGCTGTAATAGACATATAGGTTTTGAGGTAAAATTGAATTTAAAAAGTTATTTACAGTAATTTGTTTTCACAGAAATAGAATTGACTGTTTTTTGTCATTAATTAAATATTTCGCTTAATTTAGGCATCTGCGTCGGATTTACATTGTAATTTGGCACTTCAAACAAATAGTCGTCAAATTTTCATCTTAACCTTAACTTATTTGTTTACCTTTGTAAAGGTAGGGTCTTATGTATCCAAATTCCGAGGGCACTATCATTGGACGACGACAACGTTCTGATTAGTCAGAATTTGAAGCAAAGTGGGTGTCAAGGCATTCTAGCCAATCAGTGACGTCACATCGTTGGGTTACTAACCCAAAAAGAAAATATGGTAGCTCGCTTTCCTTTGAAGATTTATTATTTCATTTTTGAATTTTGCTTAAAATTACAAATACATTTTATGCACATTGTCTGGTGTCCTAATTCGTAAAAAAAAACACTTACTTAAAATGTAAATGATTTTATTACAACCTTTATCTTGTCATATGTGCGAAACAACTGTATCACATATCATTAAACCACCCAGTCAACCCCCGAGGGCCCACGCATCAACATATCGAAAAACAAATAATATTCTGCTCTATAAAACCACTAATTAACAGCCCAGCAATGAATATCACTTTAATCCGTAATATTGCATGCAATAAATAGACCTCGTAGTAGGTACGCTCATTACTTGCATTAATTCTGGTTAGTTTAGTGGCATTTCATTGGTTGTTTCGGTGTGCCTTACTGGATCCATCTATATATGATTCATGGATATGTTGAACATTAACATTTGTAAACACATAGCTAATATTCATCAAGGGTTGTAAATATTTAGAATTTTCATGAAAATTTCATAAATTTATTTTCAACCAATTAGAAGGCTCCTTTTTGTTTACGTTGCTTATACTAGTTCCGTTATACTGTGCTTATAGCAACGGGAGATTATCGGGTATAATACCACTAGTGCATCAAAATTACCGATAATTCTGATTGAAAGCGTGTTGTATTGTAACTGAATGAGTTTATTTTCATTTTTGGTTAAATCCGAAAGAGCCCGACTTCGAAGAAGGAGGGCTTTTTCGAGATTTAATCAAAAATGAAAATAACCGAATGCAGTTACAATACTACAACCCGCTTGAAAGCAGAATTATCTGGTTATTTTTGATGCACTAGTGGTATTATACCCGATAATTTTGTTAGTTCCTATTAACTTAATGGAATTAATAAGTCATAATTTTTCTGTCAAAAATGAAGTGCTTTATATCTTTTGTAAAAACTCCAATTTATGAAATTTTCTTATTGAATCTCCCACGCAGCAGAATTAATTCCCGATATTTTTTTTCAAGGTCACGAATGTTTTTGTTGATAGAAAATTATCCCGAGCCGAATTCTGCTGCTAGGGAGATTATAAGTGATAATCTGAGTTTTCACCGACAACACTCAAAATTTTTTGTGGTTAGGGACAAGCACCGCAGGTGCTCTAGAAGTTATCTTTGCAGATTCTATTGAGTGGGGAACAAGTGAGTGATGACGTTATCCAGACGAAGGAATTCTTGCACAGTAAAAAATTTAGTGTTAAATTTAACACTCAATGGTGGTACATATAGGACCACACTCAATATGGTATATTAACCAATCAGTATATCTTGTAAAAAAGACATTTTTGAATGGTTTATTTACTTTCTAATGAATGTTAATTCTTATTATTTATGGGTAGGTACATTTACACTATCGAGTGTAAATTAAACTCACAGATTGTAAACCTATTCTTCTAGGGTGTAAAAGAAATAATGAGGGGTGCAAGTAAACCATTTTTTAATGGTAATTTGTGATTAATTAATGTAAATATCATATTATTGTGGTGTAAATTTTATTTTATTTGGGTGTGACTTTACTATAGTGAGTGTAATAAAATAATCTACCCAGGGCTAGAATACCTTCCACTTTGTTTAAGTCATTTAATCCTGTATCAAACTAACCGGGCGTTTTTATTCAAAATGTAAAAAAATTATACATTCAAGATGTTTTACATGATTAACCTCTGCTTAGTTTGATACATGATTGAATGTAATGTATATAAATCTTCAAAATAAATAACACCCATTCAACAAAATGAACTTTTTAGAGAGTTAAATTCATAGGCAAATTTAATACAACAACTTTGGTCCCATATGAGTGTAAAAATGTGGTAAATTTTGTTGATCCGGGTTTTAACATTAACACTACTTTTTTTTACCACTCCTGAAATGATTTTTACCAGGTGGATATTTTTCACTGTGTGGACATACCATACCCTCACCTATTTTACTAACTACCTTAATAAAGATTAGTCATTTTGTTCTCTATAATGTGTTCAGTCCATATACACTAGAATTGGTCAAATCCAGTTCAAAGTATTTTATGAAAATAGAACGTAATATATGGAAGTCGTTTATTTTAATGAATATGGTTTGAAATTCGTGGAGAAAAATGTCAACCAATTTGTCTTACGCTGAATAATTGTTTGCAAACAGGTATATTGTGTTACTTGCATAATAAAATATGAAATTTCAGAGTGACAAATTGAAATGACTAAGTCAATAAATTATATAAACTAAATATAGAAAACAATACCCATAATAAATTTCTCTTTAATTGGGATTTACGTTGTCCTTTGAACTGCTACATGCGTTCAAAAAGGCTTCATTTTTGATATACAGGATGTCAAAGCTAACATTTTTCTTTCGTATTTCTAACATATTTTTCGAGATAAATATTTCGAGCTTGGTACACTTATTAGTTTTTGGAGTATCTTTAATAAAATGTCTTAATTGTTAGAGGCAGTATACAGGGTGTTACATTTTTCGCGCTACTAACTTTTTTTTTTGGGATGTCCTGTATAGATACTGATATCATATTTTGACTCCCTCTTCTTTTCTCATTCTCTCCCCTACCTTTTTTTCGTATCTTTTATCGTTTTCTAGTTATTGGCGGAAATAGCCGTCGATGCAAACCAAGTATTATCCAAGTAACAAAATTTTAGAAAAAGTAGTTGGGACAGTTCATATTTTATTTTCCGTTTGTTAACCTTGTTGACGTTTGGTGTCAAATAATTTCGTAAGTTGATGTTTCCAACGTTAGTTACAGCTATTTAAAGCTGGATTTATAAACTCCAAAAGTTGACGAGGTTACAGTTATGTTCAAGTTGGTGAGGTTCAAAATTAGTGTCATCATTCTCTATACTGTCCATTTCTAGTTTTTCAATTTCTGGCACAAAACACAATACTAAGCTTACAACAAACAGAAAATCCAAATACAAATGACGGAAGGGCGACGTAGACAACGAAAAGACATTTGACATTTCGCTATAACCACATGACTTTGAAATAGCGTCTTCATTGGTCGAAACGAATCCTCGAACTCCGAACATAAAAATTGGTTATTTCGAACTACACGGGAACTTTTCGAAACTTACGAACTTTTAATTAATTAAATAATTAATTAAACTCTTATTTCCAATGCCAACTGAAACTCAACCTCGCCAACTTTTCGAGTTTATAAATCCAGCTTAATGGTTGAGTTCACAAACATGCATTTTGTTTATAGTCTTGCCAATGGTAATTCCCTTGGAAAAAGTGACTCTATCAGTAGCATTATCCAAATCAGACAGCCTAATTCAAGAGCTTTAGCACAGGTACACATTTGACTGTATGAGAATGGAACTTTCAAAGTATCCACTCATCTGGCAGGGGCACCTCGCACTATAAAACTGTTGAAATTGAGGAAGCAGTCCTGAATGCTGTAGGAAACGAACCAGGCACAAGTTTAAGAAAAATTGCGGCAACTTTAAACATTTCATCTGTGCTAATTTGGAAAATTTTGATGGATAATTTGATGTATCCTTGCCATATCCGGGCAGTCCAAGCTCTTCTCTCACGCGATTTTTCACCCATCCAAATCCATTTTTCGAAATTAAATTCTATTTAGTGATGAAGCAAGCTTTTCAAAAAATGCCATCAGAAATTTTCATAAAAATTATTTTTGGCAAAAGAGAATCCTCATGCGATAGTCCAAAGTCATTTCCAGTATCAGTTTACAGTAAATGTTTGGGCTGACATTATTGAAGACTATATGGTGGGGCCATTAGTCCTGCCAAGACGATTAAACGGGCAATATTTTCGTCAATTTTTAGAAGAGGAACTTCCGGTGCTCTTAAAAGAGGTACCACTTAAACAAAGAACGAGGTCAGATATCCATAGTAACCATAAGCTGGCCACAAAGAATGTTCAGAAATCATGATCAACATTCAACTGGATCGTGATTTCTTGAGGTCTTTATATAAACTTTCTTTAACCCCTTATCAAGAGTCGACATTTCAGCTTCTTAGCTTCTTTGCGAGTACAAAAATGACAAAAAATTTTTAAGAAACCGGGCAAACGTCAGTAGCAACACAATTCCGCAACGGTCAAAGAAACAGAGAAACAAAATGCATTTAATGTTGGCAGAACGAATAATATTGTCGTCCAGACAAACAACAAAATTTGCAAATATTATCCTAAAACAGCGGCCTGTCGCTACAGTTAATTGAGCAAAAAAGTGTTCTCAACATAATTCAATGTTAAAACGTCTATTTTGTGAAAATGCAAAAACGTATACCTTTGATACGCTTTGCCACTAGGAAAGTAAGCCCATCGCGGTAGACAAGACGGGAAAATAACAATTAATCCTAAGGAAACATGGCGGAACAATAAATAGCCTATTAGAAGATAAGGCGCAAAATATGTTACCTTCTGATTTATTCAGATGACAGCGGGGCCTGATTTTCTGGCGGCATAGCACACTTACGGTTCCTCGCGAGCCACTGCGGGTTAAACCCTTAAAAGGTCAACACGTACATCAAAATTAACGTGGGTCATCGTCCGTCGGACATGAAAATTGCATTCGCTTAAATTAAAGCACCACGAAATAAATAAATAGTAATGATATAAGTTAGTAATTAATCATGTATTAAAGAGTTATCTTGTGAACAAGTGCCGAATTGTATGAATAATTGCCAAATTAAATGTGATCTAACTGTCTAATTCACTTAACCAAATATATAAAACCAACCAGTGAAATAACCTAAAGCTGAGGAAAATACAAAGCCTCACCGTTTAATGTTGGGAGTTAAAAATACAACTTGATTCCCACAGGTATAGTCCGTTCACACATCTAAGGAAATGGCTTACCGACTCGTGTTGACGCCTGTTTATAACCAGACTGGGGTCTACACAGGCCCGCACAGAATTGTATTTCAAGCATGGATGATTTGACACAAATAATAAACAATTTTAGATAAAATATATTATAATTATATATTATAATTAATTAATGCAACTACAGTTTACTCATTTAATTCATTTTCACCGTCACTATCAACACCTATGTTAATAATAAATATTTCTGTAATATTCCCAATTTGAATGTATGAATTTTCAACAGTTTTAA
Organism: Polydrusus tereticollis; assembly: GCA_963920685.1. Taxonomy (NCBI): domain Eukaryota; kingdom Metazoa; phylum Arthropoda; class Insecta; order Coleoptera; family Curculionidae; genus Polydrusus; species Polydrusus tereticollis. The sequence goes on along the minus strand of OY987330.1, from coordinate 20,356,667 downwards.
TATGCGGAATACAATTTTTCCAGCTACTCACAGGCACTTTGTCCACTTCAGTAATAATAATATCCAGTACACTAGCGTTTATAGTGGGTGATACATTAGACGTCTAACGGCATATTTTAATTGATGCCATATATGTTCTATGGAATTGAATATACAGTGATACGGCGCAATTGATATCCGTGTTATCTATCTCAAGTCTGTTCAGTAAATTATCCAGTGTTGATACCGTATGATCTTCATACATCTTATAAATTTTGCGTCGGACTAAATCTTCATCGCTGCGATCTAATTTTTTGCAAGTCCCAGAATATTTCCTTCTTTTCCTTTCGGTGATTGGTTTATTCACAATTTTTCATACTGTTTTTTTCCGAAATTTTAGTCAATGTGGCTGTTTCTTCAATACATTCCATTTTACTCAACTTTTCACGTTCTATGAGAGTTGTATATATATTTTTTATAATCTCTTTAGAATCTATAAATAAGTGTCTTCTTCCATTTTCATTTCCGCACTGTGGTTATATTAACATTGTTATTTATATAGGGTAGCTTCACATTTAAAACGTTACTTAAAAAAAAAATCGCAAATAGACGTCAATTTTGTTTTAGTAGTTGCATTGATGGTACTTGAATTTTTGTTTAAGGGTTATTAACATGATCACATTTTCGACTGAGAGAGAACAAACGATTTCTAATTAAAATTGATATCCCCCAACTCGAATAATTTCAATGACTCTTGCTATAAAAACTTTATAGATCTGTAATTCCCTAAATCTCCAATGCTATCAACGTCTAATCCACAAGTAAGCTAGATCCATGCCTCTAATCCTCGGCCAGGAGATTACTTATTATTCCTTTGCTGTGATTGGTCGATTTAGATTTGATTTGGTTGCCCCGACCGCTTTTGTGATTCGAATATAAACGACAGAAGCTGTGCTTGTGGACGCTGAATTTGCGCCAAATTTGCCAAACAAGCACTTGTAAGTCCCCGCAGATTTCTTCTAAGCCAACTTTTTACGTGTGCAAATGTTGAAAAGGTTTTTTTTATTTGTTTCGTTCGCTTCTTTATGCATGAAAGGGTTTGTTGTTTTTACTGCAACCCTTCAGTCCGAATTTGTGTATTTCCTGTATTGACTTGTAATTGCTGCGATATAAAGGAATATTTATACAGCTTTTGGGTCAATAGGCATGTAGGCAATTTATATTCCAGATATTTATCGATGAAAATCCAATGACGACCCATTAGTAATATTCGACGAAATCATGTGCCAATAATATCATCTGGCATAAAGCTGTTTTTTAGACCTTCAACTGTATGTTTTGAGTCCTCAAAACCTTCAAGTGGGGATGTTGCCAGATCTTTATTCAATTTAATTTTATACCGGACGCTCAAGTCTCTCTACCATTAATGATTTAAGCCAGTAATACCTAGAAAAGTGTCTTGTTCTTTATCCCTACCTATTGGTAATTTATTTTAATTCCCTGGAACACTGCATTGTTTACAATACAAACAAAATTCCTTCTTATTCCCCTAATATTTCTTAAATCAAATTTAACTACGCTTGCCAATATTAAAAGAAAATCTTGCCGATGCGCCCTTTATTTATCCATTTTATCCGACATTATGAATATTTCATAAATTGCGGAACAAACCTCGATATCCATACGATCCGAGTCTCAGCTATCCTTTCACAAAAAGTTACATCGTTCCAGTTTAATTTGAATTCAAAATTGATCATCGAAAGTCTGTAGAGTTACGAAAGAGAGTACGAAAAGCTAAATTCGTTACACAGCCCGGCCAATTTAGAATCTTTTGAATGAAGGGCACATGCTAGAGGCTAATTTGCATATATATGCCTAATTAATGCTGCTTTTATTACCTTCGAGGGTGATTTAAATCGGTAACTATCAGAGGCGGACATAAAAAGTACGGTTAAATGTACATACGCTAGGCGGGGTGTTTGTAAACGCTATGCCTATAACTTAGAACTTGAATATTTTATTTTTTTTTCTGTAAGGCGCACGTTTTAAGAATGCTAACTTTAAACTCTATGATGAAACTCATACAATTGACGGAGATATATTATTATCTCTGGAGCAGTCTCAAGCACAGAGCCCAATAAAACAACATGAAACATGTTTAACTTTTGATTCAACTGTAATACTCTGTAAAGATATTGTAAAGTTTTAAATGAATCTCCTGATACTAGATGTAGTAAAGATATATCCAGCTTTATTCGGAGTGAAATAGCTTCTCGCATAGTTGCTACTGGCTATAATTGTTGTTAGTCTGTAATCGAGCTGGTCTCAAGAACCTGTCATGCGCTCCCTTACGTCCAAACCCCTCTCTAACTTATGTTCGCTTTCCTCCCTAATCTCGTACGCATGTTTTCTCTTAATTCACTACCTAAAATCCAAAATGTTTGAAAAATAGCTCTGCATACTACTAATTTCGCCATTTTAAATCAACCAGCATGCATTCATTAACAAATAGTGTATAAACAACCTATTGATTGTAAGTCACTTGAATTCAACCGATTATGTACATTAAAATTTCACTCATATAAGGAGTTTTCTTGTATTTTCCAGACAATTTTTTACAAAAGTTTCCTTCTTAAATAATAAAATTAATGAATGCTATCATATCTTCCAAAGCTCATCCTTCTAATACAGTAATAATAAAAAAATTAAGTTGCTTACACTATCGTGAAAACGAGAAACTTAGCAACACATCGCATATTACCGTTAATATCACCAGTAACCCACAGGGAATAAATTCAGTACTTTTTTTAAGTCAGTCCTGAGATATAAGATCGTTTCCATACATAACGGTAACCCTGTTTATGTGCACTAACACCCACATTTTCCAACTATAGTTGTTAGTATAAAACAGGTCGCAAGTAAATAGACCTGAACTAAACAAAAATTACAAAAATAATTGTTTTTCAGATAACCTAGTGGAACATAGATATTTGGTATCACTGAATCAGTTAAATTTATTCAGTTATACTGACTAGGCAAATTGAAAGGCAATTATTGTAGTGTTACTACTTTAATTTATCGTGTATCATATCCCAACAAGTTATGTTTACATTAGAAACAAGTGCATCATACAATTATAAGTTGTGATTGTCAAGGGTTATGTTCTTCTATTTCTGACCTTGTTTTAATATTTTGTTGGCATTAAACATAGATAATTTAACGATCTCAAGATATATTATTAAAATAAGAGTAGTTTTTTGCGTCAGTAAATAATTTCAAAATCTACGTTTATCACTTACAAAACAAAGGCATTAAGCCTGACTTAGAAGACAAGGAAGATCCCTAATTCATTATGAAACAATACGTAGTTATCTTATTTTTGTGAGTTGACGCCCATTGTTATCAAATTATTAATACTTTTCTGTACTGAATAATATAAAATTAACTAATTACCAGTAACAACAAGGAAGAGCTCATCTAAAAGTAGCGCGCCACTGCCTACGCTCGCTAATATCCCCATTCTACCCAATTGTCTTTCAAAATAAGGCCAAATTATTTTCTTGCTTTATATCTCTATATATATTCTTCATAAAAAACGTTTACATTGTTAAGGGTCCCCAAAGAAAGTCTTTCAGCAATTATTAAGGTTGCTCTTAATATTCAGTTGTTTTGTGTGTTTAGCACTTTCGTTCTTTGTTGTTTGTTTTACATAAATAACTGGGACTGTATGGTGTTATTAAAATACTAATTTTGTTTTGATACTACTCAATTTTGTGACCAAAATAACGAATTACTCGAGCAGTAAAGGGGAACTAAGAGATTTGGATATCACAAAATAACAAGATTTAATGTAAACTCCGTACGAAAAAAAGCATTGCGTAACTTTTTCTTTGACTTTTGCTTTATTTCATTGCAGGAAACAATATGTAGATGTACACATATTACAATAAACCGACAGGGAATGAAAGACTATTTACTGGATAATATAACAAATTATTTTTGTAGGAATTCCCTTGGTGTATATTTTAAAAAAGATTTAGTTTTCCTTTTTAGATGAGAAAATTCTCGTTATTTACCCTCTTTTTTCTCTTATCCCCAGGCAAAAGACTTTTTAAGCGACCGTTTGTATTATTAGATTTCCCGTATAACTAGCTGCGTTTACGGCTTGGATGAAACGAAAGAGAAAGCGCGTTAAAATTTAGAAAAATGTCATTTAGTCCAATTTAAAAGGAATCTTGAAGAGGGTTTTTTTTCACTGAAGAGAAGACCATTAAGGAGTAAAAATGTCTTGAAATAACGGAAAATTTTATTAGTGCCTAAATGATAAGATAAGTTTGATATTAAGGGATGTTTAGGCTATAAGTGCCTAAAAATATTTAATATTTGAAAGCTATTAATTAAGGTTATAGCTAACATTAAAATTCTGTTTCTTTAAAAGCGTCTTAAATTAATTTCAACTTTTTCAGAAAATCCTTGTAAAGAAACATTATTTTTATAATATTAATTGAATACGACTTGTCCTACTAAAACTAATCTAATTAACAGCAAATTTGGTTTTCGATTTGGGCGGTGCATTGATGATGCAATCTTTCAATTTCTGGAGCAGGTATATTTTGTTAGCATTTGATAGTGTAAGTCGCGAGAACCTGCTGAAGAAGCGTAATGCATATGGCTTTAGAGGAAGGGTACTGAAGTGGTTCCAATCCTACCTTGAGGGTCGAGTGTAGAGGGTCATCATCGCCTCAGAAAGATCGGGTGCCTAACGCATACAGTCTCGGCTGCTTTCCCGAGGATTGAACTGTGGCTTAAGGCTAATTTCTTGACTCTCAATGTTGACAAACCTAATATCTCGGGTTTTGGGGTGGCATGGGGAATGAGCACTTGTTGTTAAAAACTAATACCAGGTATTTGAGCGACTTCCTTGATGCTAGAGTTCGATGCGCATATTTCTGTGCTCTGCGCCTGGTATCGAGAGAGATTGGTCCTGCTGTGTCTAGGACGGTGTACCACTCACTGGTGGTGTCTCATTTGCGTTGTAAAATGCATGTGTATATCTGCTGAAGTCATTGTTTGTTTTGTAAAAACGAGCGGTGAGATACATTCGTGCAGTAAATATTAAAGGATCATGTAGGACGTTGTTAAAACTAAAACAAATATAAGGGCATTTTGCCGTTGCCCGGTCATTCTTATGCTACTAGGCAGGCAGACATGGGAACTTTAGTTGCCAAGGTCTACTTCGGCCCTAGAGAATAGTCTGGCGGCAAAGGATGAAATAATGTTGAATTTCAATGATTTTTTCCATCACCTTCTTTTCGTTTTAGACTTTGGGATGCACGTACACTTGACAATAGCATCGAAATATTGTCGAAACCCGGCTGGTAAAAAATTTAGTTTGGACTCGCAATATTGTTGTCAATTTGTTGCTGGATACAGTTTCCTATAAATCAAAGGCCGTCTGTCAAAAATGTAGTATTGAATTGTTAGCGGCGACGTTTTCTGGTCTATTCAACGCTTAAGAAATGACTGCGGATTAAAAAGCAACTATATAATTTGAAAAAAAACAGCGTCGTACAATTTCTTGTTATGAAGATAATTTAACTAAAAAAAAACAAACACTACCCTGTATCTCGGAAAGAACACATTTGCGGACCTATGTTCCAATGATATTTTTTGTTTCTAATTAGGGGACGACTCATACAACCCTAAATTTTCTTGATACTATTTCCGAACACCTGTATAACTGTAGGTAAACATGCGCCATTTTAATTACGATTGAGATCAAATTTATAAGCCTCATATCGAATGATAGGCTGGTGTCGGTTCATTTGCAACAGGAGATATATTGTTGTGGCTGCCATTCGATTGCTTTGTATTTAGAGGTGTAAATTCACGAGAATGGGGTCAGTTTTGGTACTAATGGGTATATAGGCCACAGCACGAAAATATTTATTAGACTGGATAAATATTTGCTGAAAGGTTTTTGTTGAATAAAATTGATCAACTGGTTTATTTGATTAGTTTATTACTTTCGCATTCACTGATACAGAATAGCATATCTGTGTGGCAGTGCAATGAAATATTCCACTGAAGTGACACCCTTAAACTATAGTTCATACATTTGAAATGATTGTTCCCGTTACTGCTGTGGCTTAATTTTACAAAATACAATTTTGATTCAAAAGTGGTTAACCCTAGTTCAATATAAATAACTAAATACATTTTTATCGTGTTAATATAAATAGATTTTTCTTAATACCGTATTCAACTTAGAGAATACTGCAGTAAATGTTGACCTACATCCACGTTTTCCGTCAGCACACCAAAAAGGCATTAGTTTCCTCTCTTTGATCAGAGAATTCACGTCATTCTCTTGTTTTTCTTTTATCTCGAACCAACGATTTTTGTTATTGGATTTTCCATACAACTACCGGAATTACGGTTAATACAAAAAATAAAGAAAAACACCATCCCGATCTAAACACAAACGACTTTTTTATGATCCAATTAGATTTGTAAAACTAATTAAATAATAGTCTTTTAGCATTTGTCAATATTGTTTTTATATGTATAACTCCCAGTGGCGCTTCCTGCATAAGGGCTGCAGAGCGTTTAAATAATCAAAACTCTGAGTTAATACCGATTAATACTTTTTAAACCGTAATATAATTATAATTTCCCCTATATCGATACCTGAACTATATTAATTCTACACCAGATGCCCGAAGTATCTAACCGAGTATGGCGCGATAAACCGTAGGTACGATCAAGCCGTCCGCCCATTCCTATTATATGCATCCGCGGAGTACTGACAGCGCCACAAAACTTAGAAGAGGTTGACAGCGCGTTTTCTCCTTGTAGTAGCCAACGGCGCAGTAAGCCGAACATATACGGCCGGTTTTATTACAAAAGGTCGATTATATTGAGTGCTGCAAATTATTTTAGCTCTGGTTAGTTCTCGATACTCGTATCATCGGGCTAATGTTAATATTTTTTCTTGTCATTTGTTCTGCTTGTTGCCGTTTTTTGCGAGAAATGAAGGGTGAACTCAATTTGAGCGAGACGAGTCCCACAAACTTACCTATGAAAGTCAATTGGTTGTAAAAAACATCTATGCCCGATTTAAATATTGAAATTGCTGGTAAAAGTTGAGGCAAAATCTATGAACGGCAGTTTAACAAGGATACCTAGTTAAAAATTAAGTGGATTAGTGGTTGCTTAGCTAAAAACGCTTTGTTTTGTTTTCCTTGTGTCTTGTTTGGGACCGATCGTACAGGAAAGGTATGGAGAAAGGCTGGGGTAAGGGACTTAGTGCATTCAAGTGAGAAAATTGAAAATCACGAACAAAATAAAACTCACATTAACAATCAAATGCGATTCGATAGGGTAAACTTTTTTATTTCTATTTATTGGTTTATAGTTTATGCTAATGCTTAGTTACTGTAGCACCCGCGGCGCCCCGTAGCATGAGGCAGGTAAGACCGGACCCTTTTTCCTAAGTAGGAATAGAATTTAAAACTTTCTTGGACTTTGATACAGTTCTGATAACTGTTGAAATGATAACTCTATACCCAAACTGCAATACAAAAACTAAAGTCACAAATTAACACAAGCATGTAAACTATCTAAAAAGTTGCCCATAGTGTAGGTTAAGGAATTCGCTGTTATTGAATATTGATCATTACCATAATCGATTTTATTATAATTATTTTTAATTACTTAGATAGGGCCAATATAATTTTGGGCAAGACTTTTCATTATGTAAGATATATCTAGAGAAGCCCTAATGTTGCAAGTTAAATACGAATTTTTATCAAGTATCTGCTACCTCCATTAATTAATCTAAACTAACTTTAAAGAGCACGATAACCAAGCAGGCGTTATAAATGATGTACTTATGGGTTAAGATACAATTTTCTTTATAACTAACTATCATGTTTATGGCAGTTATCTGTCCTGAAGTGTTTACATATTATTTTATATACAACTGTAATATAATGACTATGAATGAATGACTCTTTGAAATGTCATAATAACTTTTATTACCGCACTACTGTGTTATCTGCATCTTATATGAAATTAAGGTACATATTTCTTGATGTCAACATTCTTCTTGATTCCGTTTTTAACATCGAGTAATAAAACCGAAGACATGAGGACTTCTGTGTTTTGCTTAATTTGTTGAAATATACTAACAATCCTTTCTTGTTATGTTGAGTACCTATCTCTTTTTCACTGCACCATTTTTGGTACCGACCAAAAGCTTCTTGGTATTTCTTCCGTGATTTATTTGGCACAAAATTTGAAATAACATTGAAAGAAACTGTGACAATGGTTGAGAGAAGCATTCAAAATTTATTTAATTTTTTTGCGCATTCCACGGTACGCTGGAATAAATTAAAAGATACAATATACAGGGTTGGGCAAATGTTCCGGAACGGCTTAATTACAAGCGAACGAAAAGTGATATCGAATCGGGGTTTTGGGCAATCTATAGGACAAAAATTTTACTATTTGACTGGTATACCATATGTCAGTAATGTCACCAACTGTCAAGTGTCGACGATATTTTTTTATTTTTTTAAATGGAACACCCTGTATATTATCAGATATTCTAGATCTTCAATAAATTACAAATATTTTTCATATAGCATACCATATGATTAAATTCAACTGTTTCGGAAATACGGGCAAATGAATCTAGAAAGCCCATATTACATTTTGTTTAAAAATCAAGCAACATATTTCTTTTATTATGACATTCCAAATAAAAGTCTTAGTTTCCATGACTCCCAAGTGTCACTCTGACACATTTCCTATTTAATTTTTATTTATTTGTATTAAGTGAGTTGTGCGAGTTTTTTATTTATCGACTAAACCTCTGATATAACTGATAAAACTATGGTTCAGCTAACTGAACAAGAACGGATTACTCTGCTTATGATGATAGGATATGGGGATAGACGGAGATCTTTTCAAGAAGCAACCGACCTTTTCAATCAAAGTTTTCCTGTTCGAGATCCCATTTCTAAATCAACTGCTAATAGAATATTCCATAACTTTGAGCATACGGGTACGGTAAAAAACTTGCCAAAAACAGGTCGTCCGAAAACTGCTACAAATGACGAGAAATCCCTGGATGTTTTGCTTGCCCTGCAAGAAGAACCACAGACGTCAGTTCCAAAGCTTGCTCTTGCACATGAAAACAGCGAAAAATCAATTAGAAGAATCCTCAAAAAAAATAAAATGTTTCCTTATAAAGTCAGCTTGCTTCAAGAACTATCAGAGGACGATCCTGATAGGCGTATGCAATTTTGTCAAGAAATAATGGACTACATAGACCTACAACCTAACTTTGTAAGTCGTATTTTATTTTCTGACGAGGCTACATTCTGTCTTAATGGTTTCGTCAATAGGCACAACTGTCGATACTGGTCAGACCATAATCCCCATTGGATGATTGAGCACCGTACGCAACACCCCCAAAAATTAAATGTGTGGGCAGGTATAATTGGAAACCATATTATTGGGCCTTTCTTCCTTGATGGAAACTTGACATCTATTTACTACTTAGATCTGCTTCGAAATAGAATTATACCAAATTTGATTAATTTATATCATGATCAGGTTAACGATCAAATACTAGCGAATGACATTTGGTTTCAGCAAGATGGGGCGCCAGCTCATTTTGGTATACATGTCAGAAATTATTTAGATCAAACTTTTCCTGGAAGGTGGATAGGTAGGAGAGGGTCCATTGAATGGCCTCCTAGATCTCCAGATTTAACACCTCTAGATTTCTACCTCTGGGGTCATTTAAAGACTGTCGTATATCGTACACAACCTAAGACTTTGGAGGATCTTCAAAACAGAATTTTAGATGCTGTGCATGTTATTTCTCGTGAACATTTGCAAAACGTGCGTTCTGAATTTTCCGACAGGATTGGACACTGTCAGGTGGCTGAAGGACGACATTTTGAACATTTAATTAAATAACCATTATTTTATATTATTGTGTTTTAAAGTTATTACCTTGGTTTTGTTTAACTAAAATGTACTACATTCATTTGCCCGTATTTCCGAAACAGTTGAATTTAATCATATGGTATGCTATATGAAAAATATTTGTAATTTATTGAAGATCTAGAATATCTGATAATATACAGGGTGTTCCATTTAAAAAAATAAAAAAATATCGTCGACACTTGACAGTTGGTGACATTACTGATATATGGTATACCAGTCAAATAGTAAAATTTTTGTCCTATAGATTGCCCAAAACCCCGATTCGATATCACTTTTCGTTCGCTTGTAATTAAGCCGTTCCGGAACATTTGCCCAACCCTGTATATTACTTTCAAAGGCTTTAGCGACACAAGGTGGTCATCCAAGGTATTAGCGTTGAACGCACTTATCACTCCATTTAAATTGGTTTTGGATCTTTTAGAAGAGATGACTGATATTTCAATTTATTCTGGTGAAATAGTAATTATTGAAGCAAAACATTTTCAAAAAGATTTTAAAAATTTCGACTTTGTAATTCTTTTAGTTTGTTGGTCATCTATATTAGATAAAATTAATAAAGTAAATCTCTTACCTCAGAAAAAGGAGTTAACATTAGATACAGCATGAAAACACATTAAAGGGTTATTAGAAGAAATCAAAGCAAATAGAGATGGTTATTTTGAAAAATCTGAAAAAAATGCTTTGCAGATTTGTCAAAATCGCAATATTTCAACTGAATACACGGAAGTTCGAAAAAGAAAAATTCAAAAAAAGAGCGGTGAGCTTGCTAATGATTTTTATTAGACCCAAAAACAAAACAGAAATAACTATTAAAGGGAAATGAAAGTCTGTCTTTACCACCAAAATTTTTTTAATATATTAACTACACTACACCCTAGATTTGGGTATCGAGGGCATATATATGGGAGGGATTCACCATATGAGTTAGATGTTCAATATACATTCAAGTTTGAAAATTGAGTCGGACTAGTTTCGACCTTAGAAAAGATCATCATCAGCAACTCTATATAATTATAATGTAAACAAGGTAAAACACAGTAGTGGATAGTTCAATGAATGTGTGTGCCTGCCTATGGACCTGACTGGGAACGTCCCTTTGGCTACACGAATAGGTTAAGAATAAGAGGTTAATTGGAACACTTGTTGAGTATTGAGTGTATAGGTTTTATATTTATTTGACGTAAGCTAATAACTGTAAATAGTAGGAGAAATAGGTCTTAAACAAGTTTGTTTTTTCTCTTGACCCATGCTAGTAGGGAAATGATTTTATTTATTTTCATTAAATATATTATTGAGAAAAAAGGATTAGGATTTTGAATTTGTGGTGGTATTCTTTATGGAATAGACTTTTTAAATTAAGGTGGGCTTTTTATTTTTTAATATAACATTTTTAGACGTCAGATAGAACTAAAGGTTTGTTTTATGTTAAATTTAGGTAACTTTTAGTTCGTTTTTTATTTGTATTTCTGTATGTAAGAGAAAAGCCTCATCTTTATTGAGTGACTGAGAAATACAAATAAAAAACGAACTAAAAGTTACCTAAATTTAACATAAAACAAACCTTTAGTTCTATCTGACGTCTAAAAATGTTATATTAAAAAATAAAAAGCCCACCTTAATTTAAAAAGTCTATTCCATAAAGAAAACCACCAAAAATTCAAAATCCTAATCCTTTTTTCTCAAAATATATTTAATGAAAATAAATAAAATCATTTCCCTACTAGCATGGGTCAAGAGAAAAAACAAACTTGTTTAAGACCTATTTCTCCTACTATTTACAGTTATTAGCTTACGTCAAATAAATATAAAACCTATACACTCAATACTCAACAAGTGTTCCAATTAACCTCTTCTTCTTAACCTATTCGTGTAGCCAAAGGGACGTTCCCAGTCAGTTCCATAGGCAGGCACACACATTCATTGAACTATCCACTACTGTGTTTTACCTTGTTTACATTATAATTATATAGAGTTGCTGATGATGATCTTTTCTAAGGTCGAAACTAGTCCTACTCAATTTTCAAACTTGAATGTATATTGAACATCTAACTCATATGGTGAATCCCTCCCATATATGTATATGCCCTCGATACCCAAATCTAGGGTGTAGTGTAGTTAATATATTAAAAAAATTTTGGTGGTAAAGACAGACTTTCATTTCCCTTTAAAATACATAACCACAGACCATGAACTACTTCTTAAATCTAGAAATAACTAATATTTCAAGTCATCGATTCAATAATAACGCAGTTAAGTAACAGATAAAGAGGTTTACATGAGATTTGCAGTGATTTCAGTTTTCTTAATGGAGCAATTCTTTCCAAAATGAGTCTTTCTGATACTGAAAAATTCATTAAAGATTTGTGCGCTAAATATCCAAACGACTTCAATTGTAACGAATTTATTCAGATAGCAGAAAGTTTTAAATTTCAAGCGCAAGAACTTTTTGATTTCCAGTGTCAATCTGCATTGGAAATGTACCAAAACCTACATAAATTTGAGCTACTGGCAGAGTATCCCAATTTTGCTACAGCGTTACAAATTTTTCTTACAATTCCAGTCACCAGTGCTTCTTGTGAAAGATCTTTTTCAAAATTGAAACTCATAAAAGATTATTTAAGATCGACCATGCCCCAAAAAAGATTATCTAATGCTGCCATATTATCCATAGCAAGGCTTATTGCAGAATCCATTTCTTTTGATAAATATATATCAGATTTCGTAACGCAGAATGTCAGAAAATATTGTTTGTAAAATTATCTTCCTAATCAAATGTTTAAGTAGAGCGTAGAGTCTATTTGTAAGTATTTTATTTATACCTGCAGATTTCCAATATTTCCATTTTTTTATTTTATTTTTTTTTTTAGTTTTACAATACATATATAATCTTCTCTTATTATTAAGTAAGCTTAACAATTACCTGTTCTTTAAAAAAATGTTAAAGTATCCCCCCTCCCTACTGCAGCGCATTTCTCTAGGGGGCGCGAGAAGCAGGGCCGCGCCAGGTGTTTCTGCCGCCGTGTGCAAACGATAAGTGGTCGCCCCCTATTACCCCTATAGGGACGTTTATACTTTTAAGTTTTAATAAAAAACTATAAAATTGTGTATTACATTTTTACAGTACAAATAAAATAACGCATAAAAAAAAACCTTAAACAAAATATTAAACTTAAGCAACTGAAAAGTCAGTGGCGTATTTACGATTGTGACACGGGGGGGGTCCACTTATCTTTTTTAAAAAAACGCGCCGCAGGCAAAATTTTTTTAGGTGCCACGCCCTTTTTTGCACTGTCTAAACTTACAAATTTTACGTTTTGATAGCCCGGCTCAAAAAAAACGTAGAAATAAAGCAATTTTTAAATATAAACGCCAATATTTGCATTTGAAATATTAGTTTTTTGAAGGTATGTATAACGGTGTACTATTTTACTCACCTGAATTAGAAAACACGGAACAAAAAATAAAATTCAACAATTATTATACTAAAAGACTGTGGAAATCCCCAAACATCTGGAAAATTTGAAATAATGTTTCATGTTATTTATTGCAAATAAATGAATGTGAATTTCAATTTTCTTTACTACTGAGTCCACGGGGGGGGGGGTCCAGACCCCCCGGACCCCCCCCCCCCCCTAAATACGCCACTGTGAAAAGTAATATATTATATAATTAAAACAATAAAATAACAACTCCGAGAAATTAAAATAAAATATTATGCATAAAACGTAGGTATTTATAGAAAAGGTACTTGCCTTGCCTTAATTGTTGCAAAATCCTTAATAATTTGGTCTACATTTAGTTGTCCACATAACTCGGATTCAATCGAAATGAATGCCAAATTATTAAAGAAATTATTAAGTCTCTCCTGGTTCATCGAGGATCTTAAGTAATTTTTAATCAGCTTTAGCTTTGAAAATGATCTTTCTCCGCTTGCAACTGATATTGGAAGGGTTAATAGGATTCTTAAAGCAATCGAAATATTAGGGAAAGGTATCAAATAAGTAATTTTTAAAAATATATTGCAAAACTTTTAAAGGGCATTTTTCATTCTCTCAAAAAGGAAAAATTGACAATAATTCATCACACAGTTCAAGAGCATCAATATCATTTTCACCTCTAGATTCATCACGTAATTTTAGACTTAAATCAGCACAATATTTTATAAGATTTTCTTTATCAACACATTTTAATTTTGTGAAGTCATACAAAAAGCCAAATACAGTGGTATGTTCTTTTATTAATGTTAATCTTTCACTTATTGATGCTATAGTGGTATCAAGAATGGCATAGTAAAAATTTACTTTAAAATTAATTTTTTGATCAACTATGGGCTCATCTTCGCCTTCATAGCCAAACTGCCTCTTTTTTGTTCTTTTCCTTAAGGGTCTATTTTCATTAAATACCGGATCCAAATCTAAATCTTTAGCGATTTTTGTAGCATTATCTAAATAAATTTCAAATTCAGCATCAGATCTTTTTTCCATAAAATATGAATGTAAATTTTTAAGCTCATTTAAACAGTCTTTCATATGGATATCGGTTTTCTGTAATAATTTACTTACAACATTGATTTTCGTTAGTATGTCATACCATATAGAAATAGATAAAGCTGTCTGCAGAAATTTTTCTTACTTCGTTTTTAATTAATTCTACTACAGATGCATTTAGTGTAGGAGAAATATTATTTCTCCTAATATTGGATTTTAATTGGCGCCATATTAGCTCAATAGGATTGAATATACAATAGTATGGAGGAAGACGCAACACTGTATGTCCATTTTCTGCTGCAAGATTGTCACACTCGTATTCCTTATTTATTTTAAAAGCTTTTAATACTTCTAGCAGTTCTCGTTTTTTGTAAATTTCTTTAAAATATAAATCATTTTCAATCATAAAATTTTGAATTTCTGCTTTTGTATTATTACGATTGGGAATGATTTTTGCTTGCCGACTATGATAACTAGCATTGTCCATTACAATGACGCTATTTTCAGGTATATTTTTAAGGAGTTTATGTTCAAACCAACCTTCAAAAGTTGTGCGTCGGTATCTTACTGGTAATCTAAAGAAGAATCTGCTATGTTTTTAGCTGAAAGCAACAGACAATTTGGAACAAACCCTACCAAACCATACCTACTATATTATGTATTCCTAGAAAAGTAATAAAAACGATGAGAGGCAATCGCGGCGCGGCCTTTATAAAATAAGTACTTAGTTACTTGATTTTCCGGTGTTATTTTTATTTTTATTGACGCCGGGATATTGCTATATTATATAGACAAAACATTTTATCGGGTGGCGGCCGTCGCGCGCCGCCCTTTTAGACTTGCCGCCCGTGTGCGGTGCACCCATTGCACACGTGGTTGGCGCGGCCCTGGCGAGAAGGAAACCTTGCTTATAGTAGAATATCACCTAGTTACGGCCCTGATGGACATGCCTTTTCAGTGGTCTTTGCGATCTCATCCACTTAAAAGGTCGCCGCACTGGTAAACCCAGTGGCGTAATGGGTGTAGGTGTAATTTATATTTGTAATAATTTACATTATTTTTAACTATTAATATACTAGATGATTCGTGGCTAAATAAGCAATGCGCGAGGCTATCGAAACCGATTCATGGTGGTAAAACACTTATCCTCAAAAGGTTTATGAAGTTGGGCTGAATAAAATTAAAGGTGGAATTAGAACCAAACGCAATATTTCTATGGCTTTTAATTGATTAGTGAACTATGTCAATTTCTACGTATAAAGTACAATTGACAGAGTAATACAAAACAAACCACTTTATAACAATCACCAACAACATCATAATACTGAAAACCTGAGATCAGACTGTGTAGCGTGTAGATTCCACATAGCCTTTTGATTATTACTGTACCTTTTATACTCATTCACATTCAAATCCAGCTTCCTTTATTCTATGTCGAGAGACAATATTCCTGGATGATAATCATTTCGACATAATACACGACGAGGCGCGACGCCGCCGGTGCCGACGCGGCGTCCTTCTCATTACCTATCAGAGTCAAATTTATGTATGCTTCTCAGATCGAGTGAGAGCGTACGATGTTCATTTAGAATTGAAAATGTAAGAACGTGAAGTTAGGCGTATGACAGATGAATTCAATAAAAAGTAAAGGCGTTACATGCATACAGTTGATGCAAAACAAAAGCCGATGCACGTCATCAATTAGCTGATAATTGAAAGTCCGTGAGAAAACACGAGGAAATTAAATTTGGGAAAAAGTATTAAAACTTTATGCGATATTACATTTACTACAAACATAATGTATTCTTCTTTGATACGAACCCACTTATAGCAAATACTTCGTGTATTTAAGCTTGTAAAAATTAATATAATTTAATAATAATATAATAAAAAATAAAAAAATTAATTTGGTGCTAAAACAAAAAAAATATAAATCCCATTTAAAAAGTGCGTTTTTTTTAATATTCTTCTGGGATAAAAAGCACAAATAGCCCGGAGGATAACGGAAACTATGTGGCTATTAGGTATACAAGCATGAAATTTGGCACCCACATTCTTAAGGCGATTTTAAGAGATTTGAGTCGAGTCCCCAAAAAATTCCTCCATAGGGTGGGTAGTTTCCGCAATTTTTTCAAAATGGCCGACTTTATTTTATAAAATATCCTAAAATGGCTTATTTAAAAAAAAAACATTAGGAATATTCTTTGACTTTAAATAAAACCTACTAAACTTTTACACCGATAGAAAATGGCGTCCGGCGACTACAGTACCTCTTTTTCAAGATGGCGGCCAACTTACATAAAAATCTAAACCAGACACCCAACCACAACTTGTGATATCTCTATTTCGACTAATTTTGGGTCATGAAATCGATTTCTTGCGATAAAAATATCATACATGTCGCTATTTCGCTGTTAGGCGCCATTTTTTAAAATGGCGACCTTGAATTTGATACATTCTTGAACTTATAGCTTATAGGGAAGCGTTTTATAAATAACGATGTATTATATTTATTTATAATATATTTTCTATTATAACCTCCTAAATCAAATTTTGACAATATAGCAAACGTAGCTTCCGTTTTAATTTCGGAAGCCATTTTAAATATGGCGGCTTTCAATGTACAATATACTTTAAACTATATAATATAACAATTTAAACCAATTTTGGTAACAAATAATAGGCAAAGTTGCTTTCTTTTGTTTATTGGAGTTATTTTTAGCTTTAAATTACTTCATTCTTGCAGCGCAGTAGGGTTTGATCTAAAAATAACAGTTTAATGTTAATAAAAATATGATTATAAAGCAATCTTAATTACATTTTTACCTTGATTTTCACAAGCTCCACGACAATTCCCACAAGCTGCGGTACAGGGGAGGTGGTTTCGGCGGCAACTGCAACGCAAATTGTCGCATCCCATTTTACAGCAGCACTTTCCTAGATCTTTAAAAGACTTCCATATCTCGGGAAGATCCGACCAATTGGGAGCCCAACCGTCAGCTGTCTTAAGGTAGCCCCAATTCGTTGAACTCGGCAATTATTCATTTATATTAAGAGCCCGACCCCAAATTTGTCCAGCTTGATACGCAGCCCTTAGCGTGTGCTGTGTCAATGCTGCTAGAGTGGGGGGAAGCATATTGACGTCACGGCCATCTGTACAAAAAAGTGTTTGGCGAGCTTTGTCTATTTCTGTCTCCGTGCTGTGGTTGTCGTATAAACAAACAACGAACTTTTCTAAAGGCACTAATGCAGAAGCAATGTTTTCGGTGTATTTGCTTCCCATGCATTTAAAGGCTTCAGTAGCCTCATCTTCCTGCCATGCAGCCCATGCCTTGCGTTTTCCTTTTGACAAAAAAAAAAGACGTTGTGTCGCACCCGGTAAAACTATGGAAACCACGTAAGGCAAGAGATTTGTCACTTCCAAGACTCCTGGCAATGGTATGCGCTGGAATATATCTGGCATTCTTTCCCATGCCAAAAAGGACCCACAGCTCATGAAGTCCACAAGTGTTTAAAGCCCAATAAAAAGATATGGCTAAAACTAATACATCGGTGTCAGAGGCACGAACGAGTATTGACTTAGCTCCATTAATAGTCAAGTCCTTGCAATGTAAGAAAATTCGCCCATCAGCCTCCTCCATAGAAGCACACGACTTTTCATGCAGGTTTGACTTGGCACTTACTAAAAAAATAAGTATTTTTCAATAGGATTTTTCTCGATCTGTTTAGAATGTAATTTTTTTACCTGAAGCAAAAATTGTGTCGTTTACATTTGTTACTACTGCAAGGTGAGATTGTTCGAGCAAGTTTCTTCTTAAAAATGAAAACGGCTCTGTTTATTTTCATTATTTTTCAAATATTTTTCCCAGTTGTTTGGCATTACATCTAAAATAATAGAAAATTTAGAGAAATATTATTATGTTAAAGAATGTTAACAACAACCTTTTTTCGGTAAGTCATGTTGACGTAATCCTGTACCACGATGTTCTCTGGTAGTGTTCTTCAAGCTATCTTAATCGTATAGATCCCAAACTACGTCGATACGGTTGGCTTTTACAATGATTGCAACACTAACTAAATACGGTAATAGCTGTTGTTTAAAATAGGCAGAAAACTGTTTGATCTGCTCTTTGGGCTTAACGAGATGCGCAATACCTGCCCCGTCGAATACAACTGCGTCACATTTAGGGGGACCATCTATAGGGGTAGTAACCAATTTTTCTAACAAAGGTACTAAGTGTGACTTGTTTCCAGTTCTCATAATTCCATTTGTAGATAAGGCAGGGGCCAGGCGAGATTTTCATGTTTAAAAAATTCGTCCAGGTTCAAATTTCGTGCAAAACTTATTATGAAAAGTCTTGAAAATAACTGGAGATCTGACTTTAAAGCTGATACCTTTGTCGAAATCATGTTTTTTTTAGAAGCAACGAATATGTTGGATGTCACTCCCTAACTGTTATACAACAATACAATATAATATTTGAGATAAAAATACGATAAGTATATTTATTTCTCGTTTCCAAATTATGTTTAGGAGGAAAAAACTAATACTAAATGATATTACACTTGTTATAATTCCGCCTATTTAGATAATTGGTCGCTGTCAATCTTAAAAATGGCCTCAAAATAAAAACGGAAGCTCCTTGTCAAAATTGGATTTAGGAAGTCGAAATACCTATAAAACGATATACCATAAGCTATAAGTTCAAGACTATACCATAAGCTATAAGTTCAAATTAGGGTCGCCACATTGAAAAAATGGCGCCTAAAGGCGAAATGGCAAAATGTACGATATTTTTATCACAAGAAATGGATTCCTCGACCCAAAATTAGTCGAAATAGAGGTATCACAAGTTATGGTTGAGTGTATGGTTTAGATTTTTATGTAAGTTGGACGCCATCTTGAAAAAGAGGTACTGTAGTCGCCGGACGCCATTTTCTATCGGTGTAAAAGTTTAGTTAGTTTTATTTAAAGTCAAAGAATATTCCTAATGTTTTTTTTTAAATAAGCCATTTTAGGATATTTTAAAAACTTAAGTCAGTCATTTTTAAAAAATGGCGGAAACTCCCCACCCTATGAAGGAATTTTTTGGGGACGCAACTCAAATCGCTTAAAATTGTCCTAAGAACTAGTGTACCAAATTTCATGCTTGTATACCTAATAGCCACATTTTTGCTTTATTACGCCGTTATCCTCTGCACTAAAAGAAAATCGATACAAAGGTAAAAAGGGGCGTGGCACCTCGAACATTTTTCGCCTGCGGCGCACACCCTAAAATAAATATCACGAGCCGCTACTGCCTAAAAGGAAACGTTCTTATTTAAAGAGAGTTGTAAATGTGTCAAGATTGGATATAAGTTCTATACGTGACACTATTTATGGAATGTATGAAAACATGGTGCACAATAAGCAGGACAGAGCACAACAAGTTTCAGTTACAAGCCTGCAACACTGTCGATATCTGACGTCACTCGAAGGATGTGCATCGGTTTTTGTTTTGCATCAACTATATAACGTTATTGAGTTTTGTCTTCATTCCTCCTAGGTGAAACTATCCTTTACCTTGGTTTGATACTCGTATACATGTTCGGTTACACTAAATCAATCACCTTGAAATACGACTCTAAGTGAATTCTTTAACTCGAAACATGTACTAACCTGAATTTGTTGCATAAGATACCCAAGCTTTTTTAGTGCCTGTTTGTGTAACTGAGTTTTCATCATAATTGATTAAACTATGGCGAGAAATTGGAAAAAGCGGAAGAGAAGGCGCTTTTCAATTTCGAATAGTGTCATTTACTTCAATTTAAATGGGAATCTCGGCGATGCGATGGTTCTTTTTCAAAGGAGGGCAATTACGAAAGAAAAGTGTCTGAAATGCTATAAAAGTTGAATTAGATACTTAAGAATAAAAGAAGCAAAAAGTCTGAAGGTGATTTGGGTTTTAAACAACAAAACTTAATTATTAAAGGATCTGAAAGCGTTTCGAGTTTACAGTTTAAAGTTTAGAGTTTCCGGGGAAGTTATTTTTAGGCTTACCTGTAAAGTGTTTCAGCTATAGAGAGGGGAACAATTTCAATGAATTTAATATTAAAGTATCGTCACTAACACATTACTTTTCTAAACTAGCTTAACCGTTAACTTAACTTTTTCTCGTGAGAATCAATATATTTGTTCTTTCTAAATAATTTTGATATTTGAACTAAAATTGGTATCTAGTGGTTTCTTTAAATGAGAAACTCAAATTGGCTCCACTTGTAGGGCGCCACATACATATCTTTTTGCCCACTTAAGGAGATAATACGAGCAACCATTCTCGAGAAAGGAAATAATAACATTTTCGGTGCACATTTCTGAAGGAAGCAGAAAACAATACAGATTCTTTTTTGTTTATCAACATTAATAATTACGTTAAAGAACATTTACTAAAGCCATAATTTTCATTTTAAAACTATAATACAACAAACTCCATTCATCATATCATTAGTGACAATACAGAACTTCTAACAAACAGAACAGTTAATAACAAGCACATTCAATGTGCAATGAAAGATGGGATTATTTTGAGTCAATTCCACAACACCCTTTCCTTTATTACTCTACCTTCTATTCGTATCCAAATTCAGCTTCCCGTTTATTACCGACGACAATATCCCTGGATAATAATCATTGCGATATTATACACGAGGTTGTTCTCATTACTTTCCAGAGTAGAATTTGCATGGCTGCTATCCAACGATTGTGTCGTTCGAAACGGAATTGTGAGTATAAAGGGAGTGATTGATATTGCTCTATTTTTCTGAAATTATGCTTACTTACCTTTGTCCATTTACCATTTTTTTAAAATTAATTTTAAAATATTTTATTGAATTTGTAAATAGTTCTTTTTGTTTAAATGAATTAGTTTTAAATTTTATTTTGTTAAAAGTAAAATATGTACCACATCAAGTAAGTAGTGCAATGTCATTTTCATTTTTATTACCACAAAAATAGAGAGACCATTTTTAAAATCCTACTATTAAATAATAACACGCGTAAAATTTGTATGCAATGAAAACTATATAGGTGCATTGACAACCAAACATACAATTATAAAATAGAGAGGCGCAAAAGTAACATAAAAAGGCAAAAGCAAGATATTAAAATTTTAAATATTATTCGATATTATGCAATAGTCTGTTTAAACTAGATACTGTACATTATATTACTATGAGATAAGGCTCAATTTTATAAAAATATATGTAAGTAAGGTATTACTATTACTTTGTTACGAAATATTAGCAAAGAGTGACAGAACCAATGTTAATTAGTTAGAACAATTGTCGAATAATTTGATATCGATAATTCTCAGTTCTGCTATTGATACACCCGACACCTGGGTTCTTAGGTTAGGTGAAATTGAAAAGATCGACAGATGTACATACAGTGACGAAAATAAAATTTAGTACACTAATTTTTTCCTGATGTGATGTCGGCTTTTGAATACCTAGATCACCTGGAAATGCACTTCTTTTTTGACAAATTGTTATCGGTGTCATCAGATTTGAAAATTATATTGTTTCATTTTAACAAATTTTGTCAACATGAATCAATTCGAGAAGGCGATATTAATTGCTTTATTCCAAGACGGTGTTTCTCTACGAAGAATAGCTGAGCAATTTGGGAAACCAAGAAGCACTATACGAAGCCTCAGAGCTAAATGGGAAAATACAGGATCATTGGAAAGAAGGGCTGGAAGTGGCAGAAGAAAAGTTTCAAACGAAAATCAAGATACTGATCCAATAGATTTTTCGTGAAACAATCCATTTCAGACGGCTGTAGAAGCACACAACCAAACTAATTTTCATGGGACCGTAAGAACGGCGAGATATCGTATAAGGAAAAATTCGGAATTGAGAAATAAGGTAGCTGTTAAAAAACCGTTTTTGACCGATATGAATAAAGAGCAAAGAATGGGGTTTGCGCTGGAGTGTTTACCACAAGGTATGGATTTTTAGGAAAAGGTAGTATTTACCGACGAGAAGACTTTTCAGTCTTATTATAACGGGCAGATTATAGTGTATAGGCCACCAAATACACGGTACGAAGAAAGATATACCCAACATGTTAAAACAAGTGGAAGATTTTCAGTTAATGTATGGGGTATATGACTTCCAGAGGGCTAGGAATATGCCACCGAATTCGAGGAAGATTTAATATTCAAGCTTATATACACATCCTTCAAAATGTTGCCATCGGTAAACAATATATTTCAACAAGAAAATTGTATATACCAGCATGACAACTGCCCCTTCCATACAGCAATGAGAGTTTCGGACTGGATACGGGAAAATAACATTTCATTGTTACCTTGGCCCTCAAGAAGCTCTAATATCAATCCAATCGAAAACGTTTAGGGATATATCGTGAAAGAAATTAACAAGAACAATGATTTCCATCCTCAAAACAGTGATGATTTGTGGAATCAAATTAAAGAAACCTGGAATAACTACTATTTTCATTACGCCCAAATGCTGATGGCATCAATGCTCAGACGTTTAAACTTATTAGTGGAAAAAAATGTTGCCGCCTCAAAATATTAAACAATTGTTTTTTTTTTTTTAATATTTAAATAATCTGTTTTATATTTAATTTTGAAGTCATGTATTGTATATTATTATCTTGATTCTCGTTTGAAATTTTTCTTCTGCCACTTCCAGCCCTTCTATCCAATGATCCTGTATTTTCAAGTTTAGTTCTGAGCAGGGACGTAGACAGGGGGGGGCCAAGGGGGGCCGCGGCCCCCCCTGTTTAATGCCAGGCCCCCCACTGGCCCCCCCAATCCTAATGACCCTACCTATGTTATCCTTATTTTTTATTTTCTATATAAATAAATTAAATAAACGATTTTACAATTTACGAAATTATCACGAATAAAAATACACATCATAAAACTGGATATATTCGCCGAAAAGAAGAGAAGAATAGACCTAACTTATTAATAACGTAAAACGTTGTATTGTATATACTAACATAGGTTTAAGTAGTGGTTTTCCAAATTTGCGTTTAAATGCTTTTAAAAAAGCACTTCATATGTTTTTAGATTTGTATCTAAAATGTTTTCGTATATTAAATCCGTTTATTTTTAATATTTTTTTTTGTTAAAAAAACAATTTTGAGGTACAGTTGTGTTCATAAAAAAGTGAACGTGAAAAGTGAAAGTACAAAGAGGTTAGGTTAAATGTCACAGTGTCATAAGAATTACATTAAAACCTCTCAACGCACATAACCTTTTTGTACCACTTTTTTATAAACTAAACTGTATATATGTACTTACTGCGTTGAGGTTTTTTTAAAAAAAATTTAGTACAAAATTGCACTATATGACCCCCAAAAACAAATTTGGATGTGCCCCAACTGGCCCCCCCCCCCAAAATAAACACTCTGTCTACGTCCCTGGTTCTGAGGCTTTGTATAGTGCTTCTTGGTTTCCCAACTTGCTCAACTATCTAGGAATGCTTTCTTCGAATAAATAATTTTATATACAGCCCTTTTCTATCATTACTGAAATAAGAAACGCAAGGTATAGAGGTGAGATAATTGTAAAAAGCCCAGTTTACCAAAATATCCAAAAATGGCATAAAATGTTAACCTCAGTGTACGAAATTTTATTTCCGTCACTGTACAATGCCGGTATTATTGATTTGTCGTAGTTTAAATGTTTTGTAATTTATAAACAATAACAAGAATATTGTATAAGAAGAATTAACGTGCTCACAATATTACAAATTAAAATAAATACAAAATTTGTTCCATGTAGAACAGCTATAATATTAGATTCTAGAAAATTTGACAACCTTACTGGAAGTAAGAAGTACAGTCCGTAACTGAGCCTAACTAAATTAAATTTATTATGTCCGGGGAGCACCTTAACGAATATTATTGAGAAGAAAATGTACGCCACTGACCGTTTTCTAATTTTGATTTTTTCTTTCGGATTTACCAACTAATAATACAACTTTTTTGTTCCCTAATTTGTTTTCGTATCTTGCTTCGTTTTCGAGACAAGAAATAAGAACTTATACTTAACTTTATTGCATACAAAAAACTAATTAAAAATAAAATGATACAAAACAAAATGCAACAGTTAATCAAAGCAAATGTTGAAAATGGTCAGCTTCTGATAAAACGCACGATTGCAATTGTTTTACACGTTCAAAAATGCCTGCATTATTTCGTGTCGCATTGCAACTTTAAATAATTCGAATTTTTAAGTTATTTTCATCTAGTACAGGCGTCTTGTATACAAGAGACTTTAGGTGAGCCCATAAATAATAGTCTAGAGAATTTAAGTCGGGACTGCGAGCTGCCCAACCTTGGGGAACTGCGCGTCCAATCCAGCAATTAGGAAAAGTCTTGTCGTGGTATTGACGAGCAACTAGGCTAAAATTAGCTGAGGCGTCGTCGTGCGTAAACCACATATTAGTTCTAATTTGTAGAAGTACATCTTTTAACAGTACGTCAAGTTATCCAGATTGAAACTGCGTATAGGAAGGAGTTTCCATTCAATCGAGGTGGTAAAAAGTATGGTCCAGTGATGATCCATGTATATCATTAACGGGACAACTCTGGACACAAATTCATATGAACCTTTTGTCTTAGAATATCATAACTTACGTACCGTACTTCTGAAATTGGCTTCTGAATTGGCTTGTTTAAGATTTAAATAAGTTAGCTGTAAAAATTGCTGGTTAAATCCGTGCACAAAAATAATAGAAGATATTCCCAGTTTTCAAGTAAACCCCAGGGTAATCTGCCTTCTGCATGAAATCCGCCACAGGCAAACACAGAAAGCTGACCACCGGCCTGTCGCAATGTTGCCCGAAACAGTCGTCAACATACAAAGCATTCTATTAACGAAATGGCATAGGCGACTTATCTAAGGCCCAATTGTAAACTTATTGTCCCTAAATGGCGAGTTTAAATCTCCGCGGAACGAATTAGTACTCAGACAGGCCGGGCTGATTGCGGTCTGCTTACTCAGTTTTAGTCCGACACGGAATTTGATCAGCAGTTTTGGAAATGTTTGAATAGCTTGACCATCGCTTTGCGAATTTAAGAGGGATTTGTTAAATTGTTTTCCTATTGAAGAACGAATCCCATAATGTAGTTGAGAAATAGGGCATTCAGAATGGTCTTGAGCTATTTAAAAAATTTAGCATCTAAATGATTCGGAATCAGATGAATTGGTAGATTTTCGATAAATTAAAATAAAAGCTAGTCAGTTTTTAAGAGTTCAGGTTAAACACATCGAAAAACCTTTTCTACATGTCGAAAACAAAAATGTGGGTGAATTATTGGCAATATTTGGGCGGGCCTACATCGAGGTAGTGACTGTAATTAGTAAGATGGTCATCATATTCTCCAGAGTTAAACATATGTCGCTTTTTTTTTGGGGCGCTCTTAATGCAGAAGTTTGAACGGTTTAAATAAAACAGGACAATGGGGTGCTTGATAATTTTTTCATTCATTTTATAAATAAATTGTAAGGCATTAGAATAAACCCTTGAATATCTACGAAAGCATTTATTGCAGTTATTATGCCTGGCATGTGCTCACCCGAGCGAAAAGCTGGACTATTACCCCAGAAACATAAACTCTAAGCAGTGGACTATTAAACAGGGTTAATGATGAAAATCTGACTAAAGGATAGGAAGGCCAACGACAATATATCCGAGAATGACAAAATTACGCCCTCTGGTCAAACATGCCTTCCAAGTGAAGCAGTTATTTATTTATTGAAGCTTGGCAGTGCTTGGTGTCGCTGCAGCTTACAAAGTATAAAGCACATAGCAACAAAGGTCAGGTTATTTTTTTTTTTCAAATTTGGGAAGCTGGAGCCATGTTTCAGTGGGATCTTAATTCTTACCTAAAATATACTTAAAAATTAAAATACTTGTGATAATCTTAAATTGAGATAAGTCAATTTGTTTTTATAAACAAGTGGAAAGGTATTTGGGCTTATTTCTGAATTTTAATTATCTTTGTTTTTTAATTGCCTGGCCCCAAGAAGAGAAAGAAATATGCGACTTAACAACATTTTGTTTACGACTCAGCTCTAAACATCTTAATGGTTAATAAATTAAAACAACACTTCTGTCTTCCTCCACAAATATTATATATTTTGAAAATTTTTATTTTAAAGAATGTCCCTACATGTTTCGACTATTTATACAGTCATCCACATTTTTCCAAATTTTTCCAAAGTTTTCGAGTTACTGTTACATGGCGTTATCTTTTCAAATGTTAAAAATTCTATATGTCCTGCTCAGCATGGATTCCTTAAGGGTCGATCGACAACTACTAATCTAATGTGTATTACTCAGTTCGTGGCAGAGGCAATTGACCAGCGCCGCCAAACAGACGTTATATATACTGACTTCTCTAAAGCTTTCGATCGGCTTGATCACACCATTCTATTGCAGAAACTTCAAACTTTTGGATTTTCAGACCCATTACTGTTATTCTTTAAATCATACCTGGAGGATCGACAACAGTTTGTGGCTTATGGTGGTGTTAGATCCACAGATTATATTGCTACTTCTGGAGTACCCCAAGGCTCTATTCTGGGACCACTATTTTTCACGCTGTTTATTAATGATATTGTCGATAAACTCTCAGTTCATTGTCTGCTTTATGCTGACGATTTAAAGTTATTTTCTGCAGTCTCTAACGAAGCTGACTGCCAGGTCCTACAGCGTAATCTGGATATTTTAAAGGACTGGTGTATTGAAAACAGATTGAGTTTGAATGCCTCAAAATGTAATGTTATGACGTTCACGAAAAAAAATGTCCCTCTTTTGTTTGGCTATAACATCAATGGTAAAACTTTAAAGCGACCCGAAGTGTTTAAGGATTTGGGGGTCGTCTTTGACAGTGAGTTGTCTTTTATTCCTCACATTGAACATACCGTCTCCGCTGCATATAAATTACTTGGTTTCGTTTTACGCACAACCAAAGATTTTCAAAATACGGTTCCACTTAAAACTTTATTTTTTCCTTTCGTTTTATCTAAGCTGGAGTACGCATCACTTATTTGGTCTCCTTATTATAATATCCACATAAATTCTATAGAGTCGGTGCAGAGGCGATTTGCTAAGGCTCTATGGTTCAGAGCCGATGGTGTCTATCCGATTCAGGGTTTTCCCCATGAACAGCTGCTGCAAAGATTTTCGCTTATAAATTTGGATAGAAGACGTGATTACCTATCTCAGTCGTTTTTGAGCAAGCTTGTCAGCGGTCATATTGTCTGTGAGGAGTTGTTGTCTAAACTAAATTTTAGGGTTCCTACTTTAAATTCTCGCAACAGAGATACTTTCTACCTACCACCGTTCCGTACCAAAGTTTTTAAGTTTGCACCTATTAACTCGATGTGCGGCTGCTATAACTCCAATGCTAATGCCTTCGACATTTTTGCCTGCAGGTTGAGCGCAATCAAGAGTCACTTTTATCGATGACTGACTTTTTGATGTTTAATTTTCCTTTTTCTTTATGATTTTGTTCTGTATAAATCTTTTGTGTAATATTGTGTAATAAATCATATTTGTTTAGTTATGTAAGTAAATTAGGTAGTTTGTAAGTTTTGTTCGTACCTACCTGTTTTGTAATTGGGTAACTGTTAAACAGTGTATGTATAAATAAAATAAAATAAAATAAATATAGTCGAAACATGTAGGGACATTCTTTAAAATAAAAATTTTCAAAATATATAATATTTGTGGAGGAAGACAGAAGTGTTGTTTTAATTTATTACCTACACTCCACTGCAAGTATGGACTACTTCTTCAAATCTTAATAGTTGCTGGGAAAGAAAAATATCTAGCCACGTATAATTTTAAACAAATTAGACAAAGATAAATCCATTAATATTGTTATACGCGCTTTCACCTACAACTTGTGTGTATGGTGTGGGTCGCCATATCAAATCGACATTTTTTGCATTTCTTTAATTTTCTCATAAACGGTTAATGGTGGAGTAATTAAACTTCCCAACAAATCGACAAGTAATTAAGGTATATAGTCCAATATTTTTTTTGATCGATTGAAAATCAAAAGAGGACCCTTTTTGGTACTTAATAGCTAGATAACGAAAAGTCGGACCAAAGTGCGGTTTAAACCGTTCGATAGAGCATCTCAAATATTTTTTTTTACAATACATCGTCCCATACCTAAAATTTGGAATTTTAATTTTTCTTTAGGTTAGCTCCTCAAAAGACGTTAAATGTATATTTTGAGTTTTGAAATTCTTTATGTACAGGGTAAGTCGGGAGGAATGAGCCTAACTCTAAGGGTGTAATCTATGCATCAAAATAATAAGAAAAAACTTAAATGTTGCTATCCAATATTCATTTGTTTTCAAGTTACAGCGTTAAACAGAATAATAATATTGTTAAACGAAAATATCCAACATTAACATTGTTTTAGATAAATCATTGGTTTAGTAATTTTTCAAAAATACCGTCATTGACTTCCAAACATTTCCTGCTTCGTTTACGAAGGGCGCGCGTGGATCTTCTAATTGATTCGTGCCTTTCTTTAATATTGAGTACAACATTTCTAATGCGTCTAATTAATGTGTCCCTAGTATCTACATTTACTTTGTAAACCTCAGTTTTTAACCAACCCCATAAATTGTAGTCCAACGGCGTGAGGTCTGGCGATCTAGGAGGCCAACTAATAGGACCACCGCGACCAATCCAAACCCCTGGAAACCTTTGGTCTAAATATTGCTTGACCCGACGATCGAAATGGGCAGGCGCTCCGTCGTGTTGATAATACATTTCAATTCTGATATTTAAAGGAATCTCCTCCAGTAGTCCTTGCAATTCATTTTGTAAAAAACTTAAGTAGTGATCCCCTGTAAGGCGATTTTCCAAAAGAAAAGGGCCAATTAAATTATTATCGATCATGCCGCACAACACGTTTACTAAAAACCTGTGTTGAAAATTACTTTCGACTATTGCGTAAGGATTTTCGTCCGACCATACATGAGAGTCTCGATTATTATTGATGCCGTCACGGGTGAATGTAGCTTCGTCAGTAAAAAGTATGTGCGGTAAAAGATGACGATTATTAATTATCCACTCACAAAATTGCATACGCTTGGCGTAGTCTCCGGGTTGAAGATTCTGTACACGCTGTACATGGTACGGGTATAAGCCTTGCTCGTGAAGCGTATTGATCACTCTTTTTTGGGGAATCCCCAACTGAATTCCAATTCTTCGTGAGCTCATCGTCGTATGTTCTTCTACTAAAGCTAGAACATTTTTTATTTCTTCTGAATCCTGTTGAATGGCTCGTTCGGATGTTACATTAGCACTTGGAAGCGTTCCGGTCTCGCAGAGTTTGTTGAAAACTCTGATAAAGGCCTTTCTGTTCGGTGTTCTTTCATGTGGAAATCGTTTACGATATTCTTCAGCAGCCGCTGTAGCGTTCCCATTACACAAACCATAAATACAAACCATATTGGCGTATTCGAGATGTTAATAAATGTGTGGCATTTTATAAAATTAAAATTATACAAATCCGAAAGTTAACGGTGAATCAATGTAACATTTTATACTGATACTAATAGGATAGTGACAGCACAACAATCAAAAGCAAACAATAATAACATTTATTACAGGAAAGCTAAATTAATGCAATATTTTGTTTTTGCCTTATAACTTAAAAACAAATGAATATTGGATAACAACATTTGAGTTTTTTCTTATTATTTTGATGCATAGGTTACACCCTTAGAGTTAGGCCCATTCCTCCCGACTCATCCTGTACAGTATGCAGAAACTTGAAATTTTTCTTAATTTGTTTTGAAAAGAAATATTTTATAGGAAGTATTTTGTTTACATTCATATTGGATATTTTGGATTCTCCCGTCATTCCTGAATAACTTGCACTAAAGAACATTAAAGGTTTCTCACTAAAATTACAGATATAAAGGATTTTATGCCGCGAAAACTGCCAAAAAACCGCAAATTTTCTTCACTTTGAGAAGTCGTCCTTAGAAAGAGCACGTATTTATTAGTTTGATAATTGTTAGAGACGTCAATATGTCCGAAATTGACAAATAAATTTAATGATACTGTTACTATTACACGGGGTTGGACTTTAAAAATGCTAAAATATATAGTTTAAAAAGAATTCTTTGTTTGGGACACAATTTTTAGACAAAAGGCTGTTTTTATATCATAAAGGTTATGGACAGAAGCAAATGAGAAAAATTAAAATCCCTGGTGTATCTCGAATAGGGAACGTTCCCGCCATATTTTGTTCACTACAATACTCTAAGGAATAGCACCCACAAATTACGGAGCGTACTTAGAAAACACCCTGTATATAGGTGCCAAGAAATCAAGCGACGTTTCCTGACGTCCGTTTAATAAAATATTTATCAAGTCGTAAACATCCATTAGTAAACTTTTCAATTCGAAAAACTAATCCGCGTTAGCTCGCATTCTTCACTTCTCGGAAATGTAGAAAAATAACAGAAAAGGCAATTATAATTTTAAATCCTGTCGCAGTCCCACTGAGTACAATAAAAGTAGCAAAAGCAGCTGCTTTTACAAGCTTATTTACTTTTTATCGTTCATTGGCTGGAAATTTTCGTCATTATAGAATCCTAAATAAACCAGTGGCTCATCCAAAGCTTCTGGGGAAAGGGGCCTGGTTCTAATTTAATTTAATACTGTTCAAAATAGCTGAATACTTTTTTCATTAAAAATACATCCAATCACCCTCCAATGTTGAGACACTGTTATCACTATTTTATTATTGTCAAAAATAATCATACCTAAGTATGAAGGCCATAAAATTGTACTACAAGCAAAAAGGATTAAAGCTTATTAAACAAAAAAAGAACTGACTACTTAACATCATAGAATGAGTTTACAACTAAATGTTTTTCAAAATTTTCTACAAAAAATGATTTCCTTCTATCTGTATACATATGTTTGAACAAAGAAAATCTTCTTCTCATGTCAATTGAGGTAATTGGGGTAAGTTTTAATTTTGGCACTAAATTTTCTTTAATTTCAGTCGAGGTAGAAAAATCACCTAAATATTTTGACATCTTTCAATTATTGAACCCCGCATTATTTTCAATAACTCTGTGAAACCTATTCTATTATTATTATATATATTATAAAACCTACTCTATTATACCTAGTTTACCTTTTGCATTTTTACAATTGGTGGGAAAGGTTTCCACTAAATCGACAGAATAGCTTTCGATACAAAACTGTAATACATTTTAATAAAAAGAAGTTGTTATTTTTAGAAAGTTTTCGTGACGTTAGAACAGCTTAAGAAGAGTCAAGTCGCAAATGATTTATTTTAGTGCATCGTACATACAGTGTCACCATTAAAGTCCGCACCATATGGAACTTTTTTTTATTAATGAGGTTAGTTAAAATTAAATTTGGGCAATCGTTTTTGCTTCAAATTAGACTAAAAATTATATAATCAAATGTCACCATCTGTCATTCGGTATCTGTCAAAAATTACATTTTAATCAAAAAATGCTGAAAAATGGCATTGTTTTACCGAATATCAAAAAATTTTATTAGAAAAAGTTGTTTCTAGTACAATTCTTGGCCTAAATCCAAAGTTTTAGTTTTCTAGCTCAAAGTTGATTTTTTTGCCATTTTTTCTAATTAACTTTTTTTTTATTTAATGTAAGTTCGCTTAATGGATATTAAACTATTTGCTTATACCATACTTAATATTTTATTTAGTTTGTATGAGCTTTTTTTTACTAGAATGCCATTTTTTTTCGAAATTTAAAATTAGAGGCAAAAAAATTTGACACAGGTGGTGCAAAGTTATCCTAATTTAAACATTTTAACAGATAGACGTCAGATGTTTCGTTTTTCAAATGACAAATACATCTAAATATTTGATAAAAATTTTATTTTATACTTAAAACTATCATTATTATTAAAAGGAACAAAAAGGAACTTTAATCATTTTAAATAGGTAACACAAAAGCAATATAAATTTCACATTTCAGTGTGACGTCCTTCTCGCTCTATACAAACACCCATCCGTCTATAAACGTCTTTGACAGCATTTTGTAAAAAGCTTGGTCTTATATCGGCACAACACTGTCTTATCGTTTGTTCCAAATGCTCGATATTTCTAAACGGTCGATTCTTATAAACTTTCTGCTTAAGATAACCCCACAGAAAAAAGTCTAGTGGGGTTATGTCAGGCGACCTGGGTGGCCAGTGACATTCTCTATCACGCCCTATAACTCTGTTTTGAAATAATTGGTTTATGCGTTCTTTCACTGCTACAGTTTGAGGTATGGGTGCACCATCAAGCTGATACCATAAGTTATGTCTATGGTGTAAGGGCATGTTATCCAAAACTTTAATCTCGTTATCAAGAAAATTCAGGTACCTTTCACCAGTTAAGTTTACTCTAAAGAAGTATGGTCCAATAAGCTCATCTTTCAAAATTCCACACCAAACATTGGTTTTAAAATGATACTGGTCGCGACATTCAATTGTGAAGTTAGGATTTTCTTGGGACCACCATCGGCAATTTTGTGAGCTCACGGTACCATTCGAAGAGAAAGTGGCTTCATCTGTCCATAATATCTTGTATGGAAAAAGAATATTCTCCTCATATTGTCCCTGATACCAAAACGAAAAATCAAGTCGGATATCAGAATCGCGTTCTTTTAATGTGTTTATAAACTTGGGTTTATATGCCCGAAATCGATTTTTCTGAAGAATTTTTCTAACGCTTTCCCTCTTGCACCCTGTTGAATCACTTATCTTGGTTACACTAGTTTGACCGTGGTCAATAACAGTTAAACAAACATCAAGTTGTGCTGCTTCATCGTATTTACTTGCCGCGTGAGGTTTCCTAAAATTATTTTGAACAGATCCAGTTTCTCTAAATTTTGACATTATTCTTGAAACAGTGCTATGCTGCAAATTTTTTTCTGGATGCCTCTCAGTAGAAATGGCAGATACTTGCCGGTGAGGCATATTCTCTCCACAAATTAAGACAATTTCTATTTTTTCTTGAATGGACAACATTGGTGATAACACTGAAAACTATAACTTGCGAAAATATTCAAATTTATGACATTTATTTTATTTATTCGGCACTCTAATTCGTTTTTTTTTCCATAGCCTACTTATAAAATTCAAAATTGCCTTGATATTTTATTGTGGATAAAAAGAAAATGTGTCTAAATTTTGAACTAATCTGATATCTGGGAATTTTATTATAAGTTTTTTAAACTTCTTAGGTGTATGTACTATCAAAAAAATGGAATATCTGACGTCTATCTGTTAAAATTTTTAAATTAGGATAACTTTGCACCACCTGTGTCAAATTTTTTTGCCTCTAATTTTAAATTTCGAAAAAAAATGGCATTCTAGTAAAAAAAAAGCTCATACAAAGTAAATAAAATATTGAGTATGGTATAAGCAAATAGTTTAATATCCATTAAGCGAACTTACATTAAATAAAAAAAAAGTTAATTAGAAAAAATGGCAAAAAAATCAACTTTGAGCTAGAAAACTGAAACTTTGTATTTAGGCCAAGAATTGTACTAGAAACAACTTTTTCTAATAAAATTTTTTGAAATTCGGTAAAACAATGCCATTTTTCAGCATTTTTTGATTAAAATGTAATTTTTGACAGATACCGAATGACAGATGGTGACATTTGATTATATAATTTTTAGTCTAATTTGAAGCAAAAACGATTGCCCAAATTTAATTTTAACTAACCTCATTAATAAAAAAAAGTTCCATATGGTGACACTGTATATACCTGCGTATACAGATACCGAAATGGGGTACCTTCCTTAATGACCTATTAGTTTGTAATATATGTCTAATTATTTAAACGTCTGTCAACTCCACAAAATATGCACCAGGTATCAAGAATATGCAAATTTTTCCAAGATTACCAAATAACGCAGAAATCGCATTGAAATGCAATTTGCATATTATCCGCCTTTTACACCTAAGTATGTTTAAGTAAAATATGGAATTATCACGGTTTTATTTTAATGAAAACTTTCCCCGCACTAGATTGTCCCCCAATCCGAATTTAAATTCCTACAGAACGCAAGCCAAGCATCGAAGTGTGTGTGACGTTCCCGAGGGCGCTGCTCAATATGCAAATCATTCTATTAAAGGCAATAGTAGACGACTTATCTAAGGCCCAACTGGGGGGTCGATTGTTCCCCAACGTCGGGCCCAAATCTCTCCGGAACGAATTAGCAAGGAAACGGACCGGGATAATTGTGGTTTGGTCTCAATGCACAGTTTTAGTCCATCGGGGAGTGTGATGGTTAGTTTTCGTATTATTTAACCCTCCTTTGCAGGGGTGAGACCTGTCAGTCCAGGCTAATATTGAATATGATGACAACTTTTAAATCTTTTGAGTTATAATCCCGAAAGCAGACTTGCAAAAATGCATTACTGACAATGTTGGGGAAAGGTTCAGTTATTTAGTGCATAATTCAATAACAAAGACATGTAGCAATGTAGAAAGAACGGCAACGTTGCTGTCTGCAATGTTTCCGAGAATATACGCCGTCTACAACGCCAAGACTTATTTCCGGGAATATCCGCCGACGTAAAGCAAGCGTACATGACCAAAAGCAGAGTGTGAAACAGATATATATGTCTTAATTGAGTAGTACAACCGCGGTTTAATTGGTAGGCAACTGGATATACTTACGTATTAATTGAAACAGCGTCCCCTTCCGTTGTTCTCAAAAGCTCCAGACCGGAAAACGGATAGGGGTTCGAGATTATTGAATTCAGTTTCATAGCTACATTAACCCTACGTGATTGAAAGCAAAGGAGAGGTACGTAGTAGCCTCCGTAGTGAGCAGACGGTCTCCCTCGCGGTTTTTACACAAGTAGGTAGTATCGTATCACGATATTATAGTTTGTAAATAGTGAACTAGAATGTGTAGCGGATTTATTGAAGTAAGTAGTTAACATTCTAAGTAGCTACAGTACACGGTATTTGCTGATACGCAGCCCAAATGTGAAGATAAGTAACTGAATAAAAAAGTAAATAGATATATATTTTTGTGAGAGAAAACCTTTTAATTTCAACTGATATATTTTGAACCACGCAACCTATGGAAGTACAGTAAACAATTTATGTTTGGCCAAAACAAATAAAGGTATTAAATTAAATTTTGTGTTCTGAAAGCCTGAACCGTTCCTTACTCACAGACCTCACCCATCCGAATATAAGGTAAGGGCGACAAACTATAAACAGTTCAAATAAACAATAGTTTCATAAAATAACATAAAGTACAGTTTTCTCTATCATAAAATTACCTTTCATATATAAAAAAGAATAAGAGTAGATGCAAAAAACTGGTTTATTTACAAAAGAATACAAATGGGCCTTATTTCTACACCTGTAAAAATACTAAGTAAGGTGTGGTATTAGATATATCAGGAAACAAAGCAACCTGTACCTATACAGACATCTAAAGATATCTAATTAACGTGAAAATTACTAACACTTAAGAAAGATGTTGTTGGTTTAATGCACTGCTAAATTGCTATAGGACAAACTCGCTACAAAGACCAGCGGGTATTGTTAAAACAGTGCACTAAATTTACTAAACAAGCGTAGACAAGGAAATTGCCGACATTTGTTACGTTTGTAGTATTTTGCCTCATTTGTTTAAAATCATAATACGCGAATACCAATTAAGTATACAAAATATAACACTTCCATCCATGTCCATATTTACGTATTTTAAACAAATGAAAATTAAAAACGATGTTTTACTTTAGCGGACTCAAAAGTACTTAAAACGGTTTGACAATAAATTTGTTTGACTTTCAAACTGTCAGACTTCCAGAATTGTCATCCATGAAACGTAGATATCTCTGATTGCTATACATTGTATGTTATGTGTTGGCCGCTGCCTTTATTTGCTTTGGCAAAACACAAATTGTTTACTGTAATTCCATAGGTTGCGTGGTTCAAAATATGTCAGTTGAAATAAAAGGCTTTTTCTCACACAAGATATATTTATTTACTTCTATTATATCGGTAACTCACAGTCACATTTGGTCTGCGTAGCAGCAAATGCGGTTTTACTGTTACATCTTAGTATGGTAACTACTAACTTTATTAAATCAACTACACATTCTGCCTCACTAATAACAAACAATAACATTGTGATACAAACTACTTCTTAAACTTTCGAGAATTTATCGCATAAATTCCACGAATTTCCGACAGCTTTTCACAAAAGATAAACGGGACTCGAGTCGGGATATAATAAATACATTATTATAGATGACTCCGCGAATTGACCGACCTATTTCATGGCTTGGATGCCGTGAAAAATCAACGAACCTCGCGTAAAAGCCGCGAGTGAGACCGTGTGCTTCTTACAAAAGATGGTACGAATCTGAAGTGTCAAAACATGTTCAGTCTTATTTGTCATATATCATCCCTTTTCTTCGTACACAGTAGCATCCTGTCATGCTGTTTCAATTAACACGTAAGTATATCTAGTTGCCTAACACTAAACCCTTCTTTTGTCATGTATGCCTTAACACTACGTTTTGGTGGGCGGCCGTCTGTTTGTTGATACACATAAGATGCCGTCTTCCGCGAAGCTCGGTGCCATCTTGGTTTTTCGCTATTCTAGGAAATCATTCTTGGCGGTTGGAACTACGTTTTAGAATTTAACTGAAGTTAACTCATTTTTTTTTTGCTTGTTTCCATATGAATTTGTATTTTCGATGCACCCAAGATAAAATATGTAGACGGCGACGTTGCCGTACTTTCTTTTCTTCGAATTGATACTTGTTTTTGTTATTAAATTATTCAACTAGATAACTGAATCTTTCCCCAACATTATGCTTATATGATTTTTATATCTTACGGATTTTGTTTAGAGGATATAATTAAATGCATTGAAATAAAAAATTAATTAAATACTTAGCCAGTTTATTGTCTTATTCGGGTCGCCCTCTAACACGCATCTGGAAGGATCCTTGACCCTTGTCTTCGAGCTTTTCTTATCTTGATGTGTCTTCTCTTCACCCCTTCCGATCAGCTTAGTACAGTAAGGTTGTTGACATTGATTGGGCATTCGAAAATAATATGATTAAAGTCTGCTAGTTGGTTACATTCGTAATTGGGGTTGTTCTTTACCCCTATTTTATTTAGGTGCTGGGGAGGAACAGTGTCCAGTGTGCATTCTTATGATTGTTGTTATATGTATCTATATGATTCATTAGGGTAAACCCTGGGCTTAAGGGGAAAGAGGATGAGATCTCTCTATATTTGTAACCTTTTCTACTTCCAAATGTCTTGGCATTGTCTAGCTTTGTCCAGGAGAATTGGAGGGGGGACGCTCATAATTATTTCAATATTCACCAATTTGTCTGCTTCTGCACTTCCTGAGATTCCAGAGTGTCCTGGAATTCATTCAATTTTTTTACTGTGTTAGTCAAGTTTGACTCTATGGTTAGCTGTTTAGTGAGATAGGAGACCATGGTCCATGTTGATTGTTAGTGAAGTTCTGTTAATTTTTTTAATAGCACTTTGAGAGTCGCTAAGAACTATAGACTTATGTAGGCACTCTTCTAAGATATTGTTGCTGCTGATTTCAACAGAGCAGATTTGGGTATAATCTGGCAACTGTAGGAGAATTATATATTTTGGGTGGGGGAAAAGCCATTCCTGCTCTCATTGTGGTAGTATCCATTGATGCATCTGTCTGTGTAGAAAATGATGAATATTTTGAGTATCTCCTCCGCTTTTTCTATGAATTTAGATTTTCTTAATTCAGATTTATAGTTAGCACTGTTGACATTTGGTATTCAAGACTATATTTGAAACATGACAAATTGTTTTGTTTTTGAATGGATCTGTCAAATATTTTTACGTCCTTCAAGGCTTGGATTAATCTGTATGTTTTTGTTCGTTAAGTAGGACGACTGGGTTATCTAAGAGTGCTATACTTTTTATAATAAATAGCCATTTTCGTCTTTATTCCAAGGATATTTCACTGCACTCGGCTTGAAGGACATGTGTTGGGGTCGATTTCATAGAGCCTAGTTTGATCCTCTGTGCTGAAAATTGGGTTTTGTCCAGTTTATTTTTGTTCTTTATCCTGGTTGGTGTTAGAAATACAGAGCCATAATCCAAGCGAGATCTGAAAATGCCCTTATAAATTTTTATGAGGGTGTTGGAATCTGCACCCCACCATACCCATATTATAGCTTTCATAATATTTATACCTGTTATGGCTTTGGTGCACATTAGATCAATTTGTTTGTTCCGGTTGATGTCGTTTGCCCAGGGAATAGTCCATATCTAATATTAATTCTGGGGTTTTCATGGTTAGTTTTTTTTAAAAAGCACGGCTTTGGATTTTTATATGGAAATTGATAGATTATCTTCTTGAAGCCACCTGGAAATTAATTTGTCAAATTGGGTATTCGGTTTAGATCATGACCGTCAGGATATTGAAATAGAGTTACCTCTGGATTCAGTCGGTAATTAACTGTTTTACACGCACTATTACATTTGGTATTCGTTCAAACAAACCTCCGACTTTGGTGACGTGTGAATTTTAACCAACTTTATTGTTATGTTAGATAGAAATGCTGTATGTGTTTATAACAATTACTTATTTGTAATATAAAAAGTCATATTATATTAATTTTATTTTTGATGTAATTGAGTTTGTCATTGTTTAACAATAAATATAATTTAGATGTCGTAATATT
Source organism: Polydrusus tereticollis (assembly GCA_963920685.1). Classification (NCBI taxonomy): domain Eukaryota; kingdom Metazoa; phylum Arthropoda; class Insecta; order Coleoptera; family Curculionidae; genus Polydrusus; species Polydrusus tereticollis. The sequence continues at coordinate 20,317,383 of OY987330.1, read as the reverse complement.
TCCTTTCAGTACACGCATTACCCGGTCAGAATTGTCAAGGGATTTAAAATTTTAATTGCCTTCTTCTACTTTTCTACATCCTGCTTTCGCATTCGGAAGAAATGGAGACAGCCAACGAGAAGGCGAATTCGTTTTTTAATTTAAAAGGGATTTTATAACTGCTCGCGCGACTTGTTACAAGATCCTTGATGCGAAAATGTTGTCAACTTTTATTTTTTATAATGAGCACAATAAAAAGCTCTTAGAGACTTTTACTTACAGTTTAAATGGTAAATTTTTCTGAATTATTCAAATGTTATAATCAATCAATAATTGTAACAACATTTTAATGTAGTTGCGTAAGCAGCCATAAATTTGTTTAGTTCATAACAAATAATCCACATTTCTTTGTTTAATTATTTATGGTATAGGTTTTAGTTTACGATGTAAAATTAATTTTAATTTAATTATTTTAACACCATTGCTAGCCTACTTTTTATTATTTTGTTTAAACGCAGTTTTATTGTTCTAGGAAGACCAACAGTTACCCCAACAAACAAAAGCATAACGGCTGTATATGGGCAACCGCTGACGTTAACCATGGAATTTTGTGCCAATCCTCCACATACCAAAGTTTTGTGGATAGCCAAAAACCAAAAAGTTTATAAACCTGGCGATGCTGATAAAACTGTTATCGCATATGGGATAACGGTAGGTATAAATCGACAATTAGGTCCGGCATTTTATCTTTTTTGCGAATATTTAATTGTTTTTGTAAAACAGCCCCTTATGAAAATCGTAAAATATTAAAGTAAAACTTTAATAAAGAGTAATTTTAAAGCACGCGTCCATGCTAGACAACGAGTCGCTTGCAGAAAGTTTTCTAACAGGACAAAGGCACTAATTGCCTTATAAAGTATCCGTAATTTTTTCTATTTTGAATTTTTTGTTAATAACAAATCCGTATTTAAAAGGAAAATATCATATACAATATAAAATATGCCTACATTTTATGATGGTAATGTTATCAAAATTCTCCCGCCAACATATGATATTGTCCGTGTATTTATATGCAAGCAAACATAAATGACTAAAAAAAGAGATGATATATTGGTCACAACTTCATCAGAAAAATAAAACATTTGATAAATAATACCATTGATAACTTTTAAAACATAAAATTCGAGTTTCAAAAAGTATATCTGTACCTGAGAGCCAAACTGTATTAACTCCATTTTTGAAAAAAAACGGTATTAAGTTTAATATACTAAATAAAACCTGCTCTTTTACATGGAAAACAGAATTAAGTCATACATATTATACTTTTAAAGTTAGGCAGAGCTAAACAGTATGATATCCCCAGCCTTGTCCGAGCAAAAGAATATTACGGAGTTAATACTGTTGAAAGTACTCCCAGTATTTTTCGCACAAAAGAGTATTATGGAGTTAATACTGCTAAAGTTTGATGTGTGGACTTAAGAGAGTTTTCAGTGCCTTAATATTTTGGTTTAGAAGTGCACATGTGTTTTTTTATTCTGCCACGAAATGACAAATAGAACCAGTAAACTTTTGAAAATGGCTTTAAAAACTTCGGATATACTTTCTGTACTTATTTGAATTATTACCCATTCAAAATGCTGTTTTCGAGGAAAGTGGAGAAAATAGTGGTGTCCTAGTTCCTAACCTCAAAAAAAGTAAGAAAAACCTTTTTTTAAATAATAAACTAGAACTGTATGAAAAATAACTGCACAATAGTTTTACTATTTTTTATTGCTATTAGTCAAAGCAAAAAATATTATATTATTACCTGCGCTTTAATTTTTTTTTTTTTGGATTTAATACTCTTTTATACTGAAAATATTAATGATATTGGGAATTAATACTGTCGTTGTAAGATTCTAACTAAATAACTTTTGAAGTTAATACTATTTGTTGAGGCAAGAGAAAATCTGGAAAATATTGACATAATGTACCAAAAACACCTTGGCAAACGATACGCACTGAAAAGAACAGATAAGGAGACAGCTATATAAAGTGTAAAGTTTGTTACTGTGGATCTACAAAAATGTCTCCCTACGCCTCTACTTTCAAACCAACAAAGCTTTTATAAACTTAAGTTGTGGACATACAACTACACTATATCAGATGCTGCTGGAAATGTTACAACGTGTATCATGTAGGACGAATCTAAATCTGGACATGGGGCAAATCAAATGGCATCAGGCCTTCTTAAATGGGCATAGACTTTAGGTGAAAGCATAGAAGAGATTACTATTTGGTCAGATAACTGCCCGTCACAAAATCGTAATATGATTATGGTAATGGCATACTTCTGGATTTTAAAAAAACTGTCTAAATATAAAAGTGATTAACCACAAATTTCTGCTACGTGGCCACACGCATATAGATGTCGATGGTGACCGTTCCGTGATTGAAAGAGAAAGAAAACGAACTCCATCTTTGAAAGTGATAACGCTCTGGGACTGGCAGCAAATCGCAAGGCTTTGCTGTCGGTCAAAACCTTTCAATGTTGTTAATATGGAATTATCTGATTTTAAAGATTTTAAATCATTGTACACTTCTTATAGTTCACCGTTTGTTGTACGTAAGAAAACTAAACAAATTTAGTCCATTCTGATAAGGTAACGAATTATAGGTAATTAGGAGTAATATGTTTGCTACCTCGTTTAGCTTTAGTATACTACATTTTTTAACTTCCTTTCATTAAAAAAATAATAAATAAATAATTTGAAAACAAGCTTACAATATTTCATTGACCATATTAAATCCATTTCATATTAATATTATCTCCAAAAAAAAACTGGATACAGTGTATAATCCAAATAATATGTTAGGGCCAAATAATATTAACTTCAATTTAGTGTCTTTCTAATTACTTTTTTGACAAAAATAATGAAAAGTTTTGAAAGGTAGGAAACGGAAAAGTTAAGGCTGACCACAATATATTATTTAGTTTTGTTTAAAACAAATGGTTATTAACCAAATATTTTTTATATGAATTTAATGTTTATAAAAATTTTAAAACTGCTCTCCTGTAAAATTTGATTTTTGTGAGTTAATACAGTTTGGCTCTCAGGTACAGATATAGAGCATTGTTCACCTTTTTTTGCGTTTCGTAAAGTAGGTAGTCATTTTGAAACCCAAATAGAAAAATAAAATAAAACAATTTGTGTCATGGAGAGAAGTAAAGAAACTGCTAAACGTCCTGTGACTTATGCTATAGTAGACTGCCATATCCAAAAATCATTTAAAAACTCATTCTGTTCAAAATTTGTAAATTATTAAATCCTTTCAATGGGGTTTATAGGGTATATGCTATTGATTTAAAAAGAAAAACATAATAATTTATTCTTCTCATTACGCATTTTTTCCATAATTCTAAATATTGAAATGTAATTTGTTAATAATTCTAATTGTTGCTTTTTTAAGCAATAAATTACCATGTCTTGTATTTCCAAATAAATTTGCTTATGTATTTACGTTGCTGTTTTGTAAATACATTATTTGTACCTTTTCAAAGTATATACAAACATTGTCCCATACTTCACTGAACATGACTGTACACTACTGTACAGGGTGTCCCATTTTCGACACTTTTATAGGGTCTCTATCTCCGTAATTGTTAGTGCTATCAAAAAAGTAATATACATAGATGTCATGTGCTGTTTTTGGGTCAAACTTAAAATGGTAAAATCAAAATTTGAAAATATTCGCTCGCTTAAGAGATACGAGGGAAAATCAAAAAATTGACAATATCAAAATTTCCCTATATTTTCTTAGTTAAAAGAGATACGAAAAAATATTTTATACAAAATTTTCTTTATAATGATTGCTGAATAATCTACCGTTTTCGGAATAAGTATACGGGGTCAGGTAAAAAAGTTATCGGACATAACCTCATTCTTTTAAATAGAACACCCTGTATATTTTAATCTAAAAATAAAGATTTTTGAATTCTCTTTTCAAATATGTAGCACACCATGGATGATATTGGTTTCCTAGGCGATTTATTTAAACTTTATTATTTTGAAACGAATTAAAAGATTCAGATTAAGGTAAAAAATACGGATAATCATCGAAAGTGTTCGAAAGCTCCTCCGTTGTTTTTAATGCACTCTTGATATCTTATTTGAACGGATTTTAAGGCATTCATGATGTGTACCTAATGGTTTCATTTCTGCAAAGGCCTCATGAATTCTTTGATCAAGTTGTTCTCGGGTTAAAATGGCTTCTTTATAAATATAATTTTACAACACTCCCCAAAGAAAAAAATCTGGAGGTGTTAGATCCGGAGATCGTGGTGGCCACCTTATAGGTCCATGTGTTCCTATCCAACGGTTTCTAAAGTGAGTATTTAAATACTCTCTTATTCAAAGAGCGTTATGGATAGGGGCGCCATCTTGTTGAAAGTAATATATCTATCTGCATAATATATATAAATCGATTTTACCATTTTAAGTTTGACCCAAAAAGAGCACATGACACCTATATTACTTTTTTGATAGCACTAACAATACGGAGATACCCTATAAAAGTGTCGAGAATGGGACACCCTGTACAGTGCTTTAATTTTAATTTGTCCTACTTTTATATGGCTGTAAGATACTTATTCTTTGAGCTACAAGGTTGACCAATTTTTTAAATGGAAAATGTATATTATTAAATATTTAAAAAAAAACATTATTTTTCTAAATACGAATATATGCCACATATGATGCCCTTTATTTTCATTAGTTTAGCCTAAATCTATACAAATGTCATTAAAATTGGATTATTAGTTTTGTTTCCAATAACTAATTTATTGTCATAGTTTTTATAGTTTTAGACTTTTAAAGGATTTATTAGATAGACGGAAGATTTTCTGGCTTGTAAACTGATAACATTTTAGTTAAATACTGAAACCAAGGAACAAGTTCGTTTAAAAAAAAAATTAATTTACAAATAACAAACAATTTTAAAAAATGAGAAATATATTTTTTCTTTCATTTATAAGTGCTACTTTACGTGCACTCCTTCATTTTGAATTCACTTAACATATAAACTTTTTCCGTACGTTCTTTAATTTATAACAGAATGACTCTATTGCTTTTTAATAAATTACTCAAGCCTATGAATAACAAATTTAAGCCGCAGGACGTTAAGTAGTTTCTTTACTTCTCTCCATGACACAAATTGTCTAAAAAAATCTAGTCTTGAACTTCGGAGGGGATTCTTTTAAAACACATTACTAATTGTTTTTTTTAGAACTCAACAACGTCTTATTGCCACCAAGCAGTCCTTTTTCTTACCAAAGTGACAACGATAGACACGGGAGAATACAATTTCATTGTACGATCTCCCAATGGCCTAGCAGAAGGAAGTTTCTTCGTAAATATGACCTATGCCAGTGGTTACCATGTGCCACAATATGAAGTAACCGAATCATCTTCCAACAACCACAGGATGATTCTATCTACAATTTACATAAATGTGATTCTTTTATTATTAATTAATTGTTAATTATTTTTGACTGATTAGGTTTTATCGAAAATTCCACACATATTAGTAATATTTCATTATAGGTCCATACAATGTTCACCACGTACAGTATTAGGAAGAGAAAAATTATAAGACCCTTCTGGTTTTATGGTTTTCCCCTAAAGATATTTATATTAACAATTTATAAGAGTACTTTTTTAATGTGTGTATAGTTTTCTATTAATTTGCAGAATTGTATAAATTTGTTAATAGACGAAGCTTAAATGTAAAAATAAATGTAAGAATATTTAAATTATAATAAAATTATACGTCCAATAATCCACCTCGTTTTGTATTCATTTTATTTTTATTTAAGTAATCATTATTAAAATATTAAAGAAACTGTTTACATTATACAAGGCGTTACTTAATGGTATATGTAGGTACTTATTTTATAGGGTTAATCCTAGATAAATTTTAAGGCGAAAAGTTCATATAAAGATAGGTGCGCAAGCGCTTTATTTTTAAGATGCATGGGAGTTACAACTTTTAAGCGGAATAAATTATGTGTACCACACTTCCCTTTCCCTTTTTGATATCGCAGTTAATAGAGAGTACAAGGCCTAATGCAAAATACATTTTGATATTTTTTTTTGTTTCAGCGTCATTAAGAAGATAAATGCAATTTTATCATATCGATAAGGTTGGCGCCGAAGTTTGCGAGATACTTCGTATGTGAATTCTGTGAATAATGTTAAGCAAAAATTATTTTATTAACTGAACTAACCTAAAACTTATAGAAATATCGGAGTTTGAAGTTTCTAGGTCGTATGTGTAGATGATATTATAGTCTGTTGCTTAATGTTCAAGAGTAATAAATTATTATTGAACTATAAAACCCAGTGGTCTTCGCAGAATCCATAGGCGTAGTCCAATTATTAGTTCATATAACATTCGGCATTGCAAGTAAAAAAAAGAATATTCTAAGTAACAGTATAAACTTCAAAAATTTTTAGTTAGGTACTTGCTGACAGTTGTTGGAAAACTTCGTTCTTGAAAATGGCTAGTGTTTCTGAACTTGTTGCTGAGAAACGGATTAGTAAAACTGTGCGTGCTAAAAATAAGAAAATTATTATTCTCAATGTGTGTTCAACGCTCCTCGCCACCAAAATTCAACATTTTGAGTTGAAAAAATAGTTGAAATGTGTTCGAATATGTCTGAAGCTGGACACTCAACAATATACCGACTTGTGCACGAGAATAAACGCGGCCCCATCAGGTCACCAAAGAGAAGTACAGGAAGAAAATAAACTGTAATAAATAAGGATGAAAAGACTGCCATCAAAAGAATCATACACTTGTTTTACTTAAAAAAAATAAATACCGACCTTGTCTGAAATGAAAAAGGATAATTTTATTCCACCCATGGGTAAGAAGAAACTATGGAAAACTTTAAAGGAAATGAATTTATGTTGTGAAAAAAGTCAAAACACATAATCACTTGTATTAATAGAGAAAGACGAAATCATCCGCTGGCGACGACGATATTTGAGGGCAGTTAGACAGTTTCGAAGAGAAAACAGGAATATCTATTATATGGACGAAACTTGGTTCATTGAAGGTTATACCGTTGGTAAAATATGGAAGGATAAATATATAAAGAGCGCGAGGCAAGCCTTCATGGAAGGATGGTCCACTGGAATAAAAGCACCCTCGGGAAAAGGTAAAAGATTAATAATTACTCACATTGGTAGCAAAAATGGATTTGTCGTTGGCGGCTTACCATCATTTAAATCAAAACGGACTGGAGACTATCATGAAGACATGAACGCTGATGTCTTTGAAGAATGCCTCCAGCAAATGCTAGATCTTATTCCTCCTGGGTCTGTTATAAGTCATTTCATAAAGATATATGCTGAAAAATGAGCTACTGAAGATTGTAAAGTTGAATAAGCCTCTTTGTACGAAATTTGTTGTCAACGACATCGCTTCAAAACAAAATATAACGGTACTTCGCCTTCCGCAATATCACTGTGAATTAAACCCCATATAATTGGTGTGGGCGCAAGTAAAAGCGTTTGTAGCAACGCTTAACATCACTTTTAAAATGAGAGACGTTTAAAACCTCTTGCAAGAGTGATAAAGACAGTGGATTGTGAAAAATGGCGTATAAGTGCGTCGAACATGTGATTAAAATAGAGGAAAAATTGTGGAAAGCTGATAACATACTAGAAAACACTGTAGAGCCCCTAATTATGTCTCTGGGCCCCAACGACGATAGTTCATCGGGCTGCTCGGAACATGACGACTAAAATTTAAAAATTAAGTTGTTGTATTGTACATAGTAATTTTTTTTTATAATTATTAATATTTAAACTACCTGTAGTAACGCCGCTGTTACTACAGGTAGTTTTCATTTCATTCACCAAACTGGTTTTTCTATTGTATGCTAATTAGGGCGACTCTAATTTAGAACCTATTCGGGGTGTGTAAGTCTGAAATACGGAATTTTTAAAAACTATCAGCAATTTACCTGAAATTTACAGTGCGCAACCTTTAAGTTGTCCACCCTGCTTAATGGGTCCTATTGCAAATTTACATTTTATTACTCTCTGGCATTAAGAAACAGAATATAAAGAGTAAATTACATTGCTGCGACTAAAGGGCTAGGTAATTGAATAATTAATAACTTTGCTGGTACTAGAAAGAAATTGTTGATTGTCGGTTCTTCAATTGTCGTCATCGGCAGTTGGCTATTTATTTTTTCCTCATTCGTGTTAAAATCATGCCTTTAATTTATTTACATGAAGAATACTCGGATATGATGCGAACCTATGCGAAGAAACAATGCTGCAGAAGTGATTGAGCTTGTTGCACATGATTCTGATGCTAATACGAAAAGAATTTCTGTGCTTACTGGAAAACGGGCTGCATCCCTATCATTACAAACCGGTACAAGAACTTCTCCCCACGGATCTTCCCCAAAGAGTTCTTCTTTGTGAATGGTGATGTTATTCTCTAGATCCTCTTTTAAGAACCCTTTTTTGTGACGAAACTACATTTACAAGAGATAGAATCAACAATTTCCACATCGAACATGCAATCCAACACCCTCGAGAGACCCATTTCCAGAAAGGATTCTCTAGAAGCGTTTGGGCTGGAGTAATTAATAATAAAGTTATCGGACTACATCTTTTCAACGGAGATTTGAACAGTGAAGCATACCGGGCTTTTCTGGAAGTTCTGGAACACAATAATTTATCTCTACTACTTGAGGACATTCCTCTTCAAATTAGAAAGACAATGTTTTTTTTAAATGGTGGTGTTTCGGTCCATTATGGAAGAGGTATCACTAATGTCCTCAATGAACAGTATCCAAATAGATGGATAGGTCGTGGTGGTCCCATTGCTTGACCACCGCGATCTCCTGATCTCAGCCCACTAGACTTTTCCAGGTGGGGACCTGGGGACATGTGTGGAGACACTTATACGTATTCAATGGGACTTATAAGGTCAATAACAATAATATGAAGAACTATACACCTGGGAACGAGAACTCCAATTGAGGATCGAGTTATACATATTGCACAAGGCGGTGGTCACATTAAGCAGCTTTAATAATTTCAAAGTCATTACGCTTTTATTAAAATAATCCACATTTTTTCCTAAGCCCTCTAGTAATTTGGTTCAACTTAAAACCTGGATATTTCAAGAATCGTTAGGAATTGAGGAAAAATGAATAGATTCATTTTTACTTAAAATTAATCATATAGGTACAAATAAGTATCTCGCATACCTTGGTGGGTGGCCACCCTGTGTTAATAAATGACATTTTTTTAATTAAAATCCATTCGTCATACTAAAACAGTTTAGAAGCAGTTGTCGCTCAGCGATAAGGCGTTAATTATTATTAAAATAATATTTATTTTGAAAAAAACAGTGCCATGCCATTTTTTCCGTTAATAACATTAGAAGATAAGTTAGCGCAGATGGCACTGGTGTGGAAGTAGGCCGATTATTTGTATTGAAAAATATGTTTTTATACCTAGTTAGTACCTACTAAAATTTAAAATAACATCTAAAAAGCGGTCTCAAACATAATATTAAGGAAAAGCAATTTTTTCAAATTTTCCACCCTGTATCTCAAAAATAAAGCGATTGCGGACATATGTTTAGATTAACTTTTCTTCTTAAAATTAGTCTAGGAATCACTTATTATAATAAGTTCATAAAATTAAGTAATAAATAATATCTGAGAGTATTAGTCTGAAGCGTTTGTGGGCACACAAAAAAACGGGCAATGTTGGTCAACCTTAAGTTCTACGGTAATCCGCGAGTGTGTCAACTGATAAAATCAACTTTCAGTTGAGCTATTCAAGCAAACTTCACGTTGGTATTTGTTGTTCTGTGGTTGGTATTCTAACCGCTGTTAAGCAAAAATTGGCTGGATGCCGAAAGGCAAGAGGTCATAGTAAATTTCGAACAGAACAGAACCGCTGTTTTGAGACCCTAACCTCTAAATTTTGGCACTTGACCTCAAGATCAAAGTTTTTAAAAGATAAAAGAAAAATATACAAAGATAAAAACAATGAGCGTGTAAAAAACTATCCGAAACTATACTTCACCTTGGTTTTAATGATGAATTTAAGTTGTATCAGAATTGATAGTCGTTAGTCACAAAATTAGTTAAAATTCCATAAAATGGGTAGAATATTTAATGGAATCAGGGGCTTCTGTCGGTTAGGCCCCAGGCAATACGTTCGCCAAACAATAAAATTGCCATTAGTTAAGTTTATTCATGAAACGGTTAATCTATACAAAGCAAGAACTCAAACTGGTGTGAATAATCTCAGAGAAATCCTGATCCGAGGTACAATAATAGCATTAATAACATCATTGTTAGTATGGCTCTCCATACTAATGTATATGGCTTTTTATTATGTTTATGTACCTGCTGTTAAGCATGAAAGACCAGTATATCTTAAATATAAGTAAGTATATAATATCACGATTGTGCTAAATAAATCCCAAACTGAGGGATTTTTAACTTCCAGCCAGCTTATTGGCTGTTGAAGTTTTCTTTTGACTACACGATAAAATTGTTTCATTTTAAACTATTTTTTAGGCCTTGTGGAGCAACTTATGACTGTAGGCAAGAAAAGGGTATGTGTAGTTTTCCCTCTGCTCATGTTCAGTTGACATCAAAACAACAATTACTAATGTTGGGCCAGCCATATAAAATACATTTAGAATTAGAGATGCCCGAGTCTCCAATAAACAAAGAGTTAGGTAAGGAACTTATTTCTTAATTCCTGGTGTTGATAATATGCAGAACATTACTGGTGTGTCTATTCTAAAATTTATTCTATAGTATTTAAAGGTTTTAGGATAGTTAGGTACCTACCTATTTCTTTTTATGAATGCTTATTGTTTGTGTAGATACCTAACTTATTTCTAATTCCTGGTGTTGATATAAATGGAATAACATTGGTATGGCTATTCTTTAGTATTTAAGAATTTTAGAATAGTTAACTCTTTTTAGGAATGTTCATGGTTTGTGTGGATTTTAGAGCAAGTGATGGCAAAACTTTAGCAAATTCTTGTAGATCCGCAATGTTGCATTATAAGAGCAATCTTTTGGATATGGTCTATAAGGTTGTTTTCATACCGTTTTTCATTTTCGGATCTGCTGAAGAAAAACAAACTGTGCATGTAGAGCTTTTTGCTGATTATGAAGAGTCTGAGGTAAACAATTTTATCTAGGGGTTGCTAGATTGACATCCTAACCGATTCTGTTGCCTAGCACCATTTTTTTTCTGAAATTTAGTGTTTTTTTTCAAAGCTAATATACCTATATAAATGTAGCTCATGTAACAATGGTTATTCATGCAAATAATCATGTAGACAGGAAACATTTTTCTGTTCTCCTGAACAGTTTCTTGTCTGGCCCTTGACTCCTTATAGCTCTACAGATGCCATATTGTTGAATTAATGATCGAGGAAATGCTAATTCATAACTATAAGATTCTGATATAAATTTTGGTCCAATACATAATGTATGGAAAGGCTGGTAATATGTTTAGTAAAATCCACAGATCACAGATCAAGTTTTGTTAAAGATATCAGAACATTTTGGTCATAGAATTGTTTTAGGGGAGTAAATGCTTGTTTCTTTAAAATAGACAGCTCTATTCTTTCTTCTTTTTTTTTCAGTATAAACCAGTCACAGATATTTATGTTGAAGTCCAATCGCGGCACATTGAAATATATTCCGCGAAATTTTCTGTTAAGGCGGAGTTCTCTGGATTAAGATATGTCATGTTTAATTGGCCTATATTTTCAGCATCCCTAGGTAAGCTTTTATTTAATAATAATACCTACATATATTTTTGGATTTCTTGTGAGGAACAAATTCCAATTTCAAGCAACAATCTGATGTTTTGTGCTTTTAATGATATTACTTTTTTCTTTTACAGGAATAACCGCCAATCTATTCTTTATAGCCCTTAGTTGCCTTATCAGCTGGTACCAAATAATAAATTCTGAAGAATATGTAAAATATGTAGATTCAAATAGAACTATGCAAATTTTTGAGAATGGTAAGTCAATAAAACTATATTGGTTTATTAGATCTAGTGAAACCTGACACCATAACAGTAAAAATAATCGACAACTTTTTGACCTCAGATACCTCAGAATCTTCCTCTTTGGAAGAAGATGATCCGCTCCCAAAACTAAGAAAAAGGCAAGAAATTATAGAAGAAATAAAAAATGCTTCAGAATTTTAATGCTTGAACTGATGATGGGACAAATTATTTTTCTGGAATATCACCCTATAAATCCTATAACCTGCCACAAAACGTGTCATATGTGTTCCATTCCATTCCATTATCATTTATTTTGAGTCGCAATGTTTACCTGTAAGTATATCTGATCGCCTTCACGTGAATAGTAAATTTATTCCAGCAAATACATAAAGATGACTGAATATACCATTCAAATGGCTTTAAGATGCAAAATAAACATAAAAAAGATGATCCGATTTTGATGATTTTTAGAGCACTTATTTTACATTTGAAAAAACTCGAAAATCCAAAATTTTAGATTGGTTGGATAAGTAGTTTTTGTTTTATTGATTTTTAAAAATTGCAAAAGTTTAAGTTACCATATCAGTTACTCAATAACTGTAATTACTTTCCCCGAACTAAATACTTCTTTAGGAACCTTATAAATATTGTTCTCACTGCCTGGTAAATTGTTGGTATCTATAGTTACTTCAAAAGTATCTTAGTTACAATCAAATTAACTATTAAAGTATCTTAGTTACAAGAACTTTACCAAGTAACTAAAAACTTTTTTTAAAAAGTAACTATAAAGTACCTAGTTACTTTTCTGAAGTATCTTCCTGTGGCCAAATTTAGGTACAATTTTATTAATTAAAGTTTACATATACAAAAATAGCAATATCTTGAAGACTACTTTCACTACATAACTGAGCTTATTTTAAAGGTATTTCTTAAACCTTCGTCATGTTGTGTCACATAACATACTTTCGGTTGAATTTTTTTTCTGGAAAAAATATTTTTTTCCTTAATGTGTTCCTAACAAAATCGCCAAGTTTTTCTTTAATGAAGCACTTACTGGCGCGAGGGGTGACATTTACCTTATTAATTTTAATACATAACAGCCTTGTTTTTAAGGTATTTGGATAGCCACTACATTTGTACACTCATGAACCCAGTACTATATTATGCGTCAACAACCTGTACCTTTCAATTATAATATTTTGCTTGCTGAGGGTTTTTAAGGGCATTCATTGAAAAAAATAGTTTAGGTTAATAAAATTAAGTTGTTCACTGATCTTAAGGTCTTAAAACGTTTTCTTTTTAAATTTTTGTTTTCTAACCTAAACTCAGTATAATCCTCACCTAATAAGTAAAATATCTTTTTTAATAATTTTGTCTGTCATATTATGTATTCATCCATTTCTATTTTCAAATTAAACTCAACATTCCTCCATCCTAAAATTTGGTGGACATCTTAAGAAGGCATTAAGGAAAAATATATATGTATTTTAAAAAAATCAAAAATATTGTTTTTGAGATTTAAGAAAAATCACACAAACAAAATAAATCAACAAGAAGTACGTCACCTGACACATCATTTGAAAATTATTGAAAACACCTTTAAGATAAGCTATCACTCATTTATGTAGTGGAAGCAGTTTTTAAGATATTCCTATTTTTGTAAGTACCTGTAAGAGTCAAATTGGTGAATTTTGTGATTTTTAAAAATCAATTACACAAAAATTGCCGATTTAAAAAATCTGAAATTATGGTTTTTCGAGTTTTTCTACGGGTAGAAAAAGTGTACCAAATATCATCCAAATCGGAGGATATAATGGAGATTTTGTTGGTATTTAGTGAATGATTAAGGTTTAATTGATGGCGGGATAAACCATTTTGTTTCTTCCTCGTTTAAACTAATAACACCTTTTGACTAATAAACAACAGTGGCTTTTCTTCTAGTACAACTGTAAAGGTTACCAAACAGTTTAATGATTGCCTAAGGCCCAAGTTATCAATGTGCTGTTGACAATAACAGACACATAACTTGCATTTATGACAACAATAGTACCCTTAGAAGTTATCAATAATAACAGTCACTACTTCCATGGCAACATTGTTCCGACAATGGTAACTTTAAAAGTTATTTTACATTTAGTGTCAACATAGACCAACCTACCTGGTCTATGGTGTCAATAAATTATCAATGTACTAATAATAATAGGAGAAAGATATCTGCCATTGTTGGAACAATTTTGTCATTAAACTTGTGTTGTTGCTGTCGCTAAACCGGACATTAATTATTTCGGCCTAAAGATTTAAGTGTTTTTTACAAATTAAACTTAAGAATATGTCCCCAATTGTAGCATATGCTTTTACAATCCAAGTAATAGTTTTATGTTTTTTAGTACTACTATAAAATAGTATTTGTCTCCTTTGCCTATAAAGATTAAAAAAAAAACATGTTTACCTGATCTTTATAACTGATTTTTAACCAAAAGACTTAATCTAGTTTTAGGTCCTACGTTTTTACTCAGGTTGTATTTTTTAAGAACAAAATACATATATAATTTAGTTTAAATGAAATATTCAATAAACGATTTATTTATTTTTTGAACGTGTATAAAAGTTATTTTGTACCTTGCCGATAAGAGAAAGCACCGCAGGCAAAACATTTTGCCAAAATTGGCAATGCGTCTTTCACATACTTTTAACATTTCCCCCTTATTTCGACAGGCTGCAGATATGGGGGAAATTCCTATATTTTTTAACCCGATGAAGATTAATTTTAAGAGGGTTTAGTTCGACTTAGAAAGCAAAATTATACAGGGTGTTTCTTTTGGAAAAATATACTTTTACATAATTTTTCACGTAAATAACCCAAGTATTTATTTTTAGACCACCCTGTTTTTCAAAAAGAAGAATGGAAATTAGTTAATATCTCGAAAACGGTAACTGATAGGTATAGGCAAATGATAAGAAAAGGTTGTTAAGAAGCTAATAGAGTTAAATTGACAGTAGTTTATAGGCACAACTGGATTTTTCATAAAATAAAAAAAAACAACTTTATAAATATATATATTTTTAATCACTGTAAAAATGCATCATGTTATAAAAACTGGGATAAAAACATTTAAAGACATACTTGCATTTGACTGAGTAGTCGGGGGCAATAAAGAATGGTTTTAATATTAAATTATTACAAAATTATATTATCATCGTCCTTTAAAATTTCGGTGATGTTTCAGTCACCAAAAAAAATGATTCTGTATACAAAAGTTGTTTTTACACAACATTAACTTTATAGACATATCTGAATAGAAGCAGCAGAAAGAACATGTTTTAAGAACTTTTTAAAAAAAACATACTTTTTATAACATTTATCAGCCTATTTTTACCCATTCGACTTAACAAACAAAAACTTAATCTGAATCACTGTCTTCATTTTCTATCATTACCACTGAATCTGAATCACTTCCAGATCCGTTTACATGGTTCTCTTGTTTCATAGTTTCATCTTGATCACTTGCTTCCCAATTATTGTCGTCGCTGTCTGATGGGATTTCTATTTGCATTTCGTCTTCTTCAGTTTCAGATTCACTATCATCTAAAAGAATATCAAAATTTTCAATCTTTCAAGCACTCCATGAATTAGACTATCCCTAATCTACAGTGTCACCATTAAAGTCCGCACCATATGGAACTTTTTTTTATTAATGAGGTTAGTTAAAATTAAATTTCGACAATCGTTTTTGCTTCAAATTAGACTAAAAATTATATAATCAAATGTCACCATCTGTCATTCGGTATCTGTCAAAAATTACATTTTAATCAAAAAATGCTGAAAAATTGCATTGTTTTACCGAATTTCAAAAAATTTTATTAGAAAAAGTTGTTTCTAGTACAATTCTTGGCCTAAATACAAAGTTTCTGTTTTCTAGCTCAAAGTTGATTTTTTTGCCATTTTTTCTAATTAACTTTTTTTTTATTTAATGTAAGTTCGCTTAATGGATATTAAACTATTTGCTTATACCATACTCAATATTTTATTTAGTTTGTATGAGCTTTTTTTTACTAGAATGCCATTTTTTTTCGAAATTTAAAATTAGAGGCAAAAAAATTTGACACAGGTGGTGCAAAGTTATCCTAATTTAAAAATTTTAACAGATGGACGTCAGATGTTTCGTTTTTCAAATGACAAATACATCTAAATATTTGATAAAAATTTTATTTTATACTTAAAACTATCATTATTATTAAAAGGAACAAAAAGGAACTTTAATCATTTTAAATAGGTAACACAAAAGCAATATAAATTTCACATTTCAGTGTGACGTCCTTCTCGCTCTATACAAAGACCCGTCCGTCTATAAACGTCTTTGACAGCATTTTGTAAAATGCTTGGTCTTATATCGGCACAACACTGTCTTATCGTTTGTTCCAAATGCTCGATATTTCTAAACGGTCGATTCTTATAAACTTTCTGCTTAAGATAACCCCACAGAAAAAAGTCTAGTGGGGTTATGTCAGGCGACCTGGGTGGCCAGTGACATTCTCTATCACGCCCTATAACTCTGTTTTGAAATAATTGGTTTATGCGTTCTTTCACTGCTACAGTTTGATGTATGGGTGCACCATCAAGCTGATACCATAAGTTATGTCTATGGTGTAAGGGCATGTTATCCAAAACTTCGGTAATCTCGTTATCAAGAATAAGCTCATCTTTCAAAATTCCACACCAAACATTGGTTTTAAAATGATACTGGTCGCGACATTCAATTGTGAAGTTAGGATTTTCTTGGGACCACCATCGGCAATTTTGTGAGCTCACGGTACCGTTCGAAGAGAATGTGGCTTCATCTGTCCATAATGATGAAAACTATAACTTGCGAAAATATTCAAATTTATGACATTTCTTTTATTTATTCGGCACTCTAATTCGTTTTTTTTTCCATAGCCTACTTATAAAATTCAAAATTGCCTTGATATTTTATTGTGGATAAAAAGAAAATGTGTCTAAATTTTGAACTAATCTGATATCTGGGAATTTTATTATAAGTTTTTTAAACTTCTTAGGTGTATGTACTATCAAAAAAATGGAATATCTGACGTCTATCTGTTAAAATTTTTAAATTAGGATAACTTTGCACCACCTGTGTCAAATTTTTTTGCCTCTAATTTTAAATTTCGAAAAAAAATGGCATTCTAGTAAAAAAAAGCTCATACAAAGTAAATAAAATATTGAGTATGGTATAAGCAAATAGTTTAATATCCATTAAGCGAACTTACATTAAATAAAAAAAAAGTTAATTAGAAAAAATGGCAAAAAAATCAACTTTGAGCTAGAAAACTGAAACTTTGTATTTAGGCCAAGAATTGTACTAGAAACAACTTTTTCTAATAAAATTTTTTGAAATTCGGTAAAACAATGCCATTTTTCAGCATTTTTTGATTAAAATGTAATTTTTGACAGATACCGAATGACAGATGGTGACATTTGATTATATAATTTTTAGTCTAATTTGAAGCAAAAACGATTGCCGAAATTTAATTTTAACTAACCTCATTAATAAAAAAAAGTTCCATATGGTGCGGACTTTAATGGTGACACTGTATATATAGTATGATTTGTTTTCAGGTTAGTTTTACTATTTTCATGATAAAAAAAACACTTCTTACCTTTATCATTGAAGACAAGAAGAGCGTCATCATCTTCATTATTTTCTGCATTATTACTGGTATTAACTTGAGGAACCACCAATTCCAATTTACCCCTCAACCGATTGAGAGGTGTTTGCAAGGAGATCCTACTGTAAATGCTGCCTAAGACACCAGAGAATAATTCTGAAAGGTTTGGGTTGGATATTAAAATTCCCGCGTGTACTTGTGCAAGGTGCTTTAACCATAGGACGCCAAAATGACTCCTAAAATTTAGATTACATGGTAACAAATACATAGGTTTATAATTTTATTATTATGGAAAATATGTGCGTACCTACATAAAACAAAATAACTTTTTGTACAACTGTCAAAAAAAGTTGACATTTTTTCATCGCTATCGACACGTAAACCTTTTGTTTTTTTAACAGTGAAAAAAAGACTTTTTTTCACGGTGAAAAAAAGACTTTTTTTAACTGGAAAAATGATTTACAAAAAAAACGATAAAACATTACTTTTTAAAAAATGTATTGAATTTTTTTGTACAAATTTACTAATTAATTACCAACTACCAAAAAATCTCATTTGTTACAATAATAATTGATGGTGAAGTTCGAACAATTGCTTCCAATATTAATTCCCGAAGCTAGTCCACCTTGGTGCTGATCAGAAACGCTAGATATTCCTTGAAAAGTTGAGTCCACAATTGTATCAGTTATATTGATTTGTTTGGAAGTAGAGGAACAATTTAATTTATTAGAAATATCAATTTTATTACTCAAACTATCTTCTATAATATATCCTTCTGCTATGGCGGCAGATTTCCAACCACCGTGGCGTTTTATAGATGTCATGTTACCCCCTGCATTGGCTAAGAGAGTTGCAGAACTCCTCCTAAAACAGTGACCTGTGTAGCTCTTATGCAATTCTTTTCCCAGCCATTTTGCAATCAAGCTAGGAATTTCCCCTATTTTATTTATTCCCACATGTTGGTCAACACATTTTCCTCTTGAATATTTTAAAAATAATCTCTTTTTGTGTGTATGGGACGGCCTTAGTACTCTATACTTGCGATATATCTCAATATAATCAGAATTTGAAACGGTAAACATTCTTGGGCAATAGGTCTTTGTATCCGGTATTTTAACAATCAATATAGACCCGGTATCTTCAATGTCATCAATAGTTACCTTCAATAATTCTTCACGGCGACAAGCACCGCTGATTCCCAAAATTAACGCAACCTACAATTAAAAAAATATTGAAATTACTGAAATAATACAAAATTTTGATCATCTGTACCTTATAAAGTAAATTTGTTTCATCATCAGCTTCTTGAATGAATTTATTAATATCGTCTCTCGATAAAACTTTAGATTTCTTCCCTCGGTATCAGACGTTTTTGTTCTTAATAAAAGGCACCAATTTTGAAAACTTCTTTATATCAATATTTTCTTTAACATTCAATGTACTCTTCAACATTGAGTAGACACTCCATAAAGTAGAAGGTTTTACAGTTTTTGATTTCTCCTCAAAATAGCATATAAGTACCTTTTCAGACACTTTTTGTATATTTTTCTTGCCGCACCATTCACGGAATTGGTTATAATTTTTCTCGTATATAAATTTTGATTTCGCCGGTAACATGTTAGCTATAGCCGAATTTGCTATATCGGCTATATCTGAAGGAATCTCGCTATCACTATCGTAATCTACATCCATTTTAAGTACTTATACTATTTATTTAAAAAATTGCAATAAATATGAACAGCTATCAACGTATGACAACAAAACAAGCAACGTGCCAACAAACCATTTCTATAGTAACGACAGGGCTGTTAACTTGATTATGTGAAATTATATGGTAAAATTTTTATTATAATATACAATTTTACCGATTAATTCAAACTTTCAGTTGTACAAAAAATGTTGTTTGTATTTCGTTTGTGAAATTCGTGTTTTAATGGCACATTCGAGAGAATTTTTCGCCTCGACCTGCGGTCTCGGCAAAAAATTGACACTCATATGCCATTAAAAAAACACTCACTTCACGCACTTAATACAAAAATAACTATTATGGCTAGAAGATACTTACAATAATGTCTTTCCATGTACTAAACTTGACAATTCTTTAATCAGCCCTTCAAAAACCGTTACAGGTAACCTTTTAACAGTATTTCTTATAATATTTTCATCTCGCTTGCACAGGGCTGTTCTCAATAGGTTTTTGTCTTTACTGTGCAAGCCTTGCAGTAACAGCTGAGCTACATTGTCTACTTTGGGCACTTGACTGTCTGATTTGCTGAGTGTTAAATTTTCTAGGCTAAAAACAATTTTTCTTTAGACATACAGTGGAAAGAATGTAATTAAACAAATGTAATGTTTTAAGCCATGTAGGTAGGATTGCATCACATAACAATACTTTGACAGTAAGACACAATACATAGCATCCAGAACAATATTCGTATTGGTTTAAAACAAGAAAGCAAAACTTCTCACCGTTGTTCCATGGGAATTTCTGCCTGCCCTTCACTTTTTCTTTTGGCCAAAATGGCTGAAGTATGTGTGGAAAGGTAATGAACATCTTCACTCACCAAGGGCACCTTAACTTTTGTAGCACTGCTTTCTTTAGACTTTTTTGATATAATATGAGGATCTGCTCTTATAAGGCACTGCACTTTTTGATAAGAAGAAACTGCCTGAAAATAATATGCTTATATTTTTAAAACCTATAATTAATTTTAACATAGTAAGTAAGTACCTAAATATGAACATTCCTATGCTATATGCTTACCAAATTTTCAAAAGTTAGAATTACATCTGACCCATGGCCTATACAGACTGTTTCTGAATCACGAAATACAGCACCAAAAATTTTTATAGGGTTTACTAACTTATCTTTCTGTCCAGTGTCTGACACCACATGTATAGTTGTTTTAGGTTTTAATGGCTTGTCACATTTACTGCAAAAAATACATATCATGAATAAAATATTTTACATAAATATGTTAAAAAGCTTTATACCCATTTAGTTTATGTTGAAATATGTGTACAACTCCACTTCGAACTGTTGCAGCTATACTTGTAAATCCGTCATCAGCAACATTAATTGAAACATTTTGAACAACATCTTCCATAAGATAATTGCAAACTGCATGTTTTTGCTTTTCAGTACTGTTTATTTTCCAGCAGCTTAATAGACGATCGGCCTAAAACATTTTAAAGCTTAGGTATATTATGTTATGTACTTAGCAATGCTTCAGTAAAAATGTTTTTCTTACCTTTGAACCACTTAACAAATACACATCTGGATCAGACACATTAACATATTGCATAAATGTGACATTAGAACTATGTCCAGTAAAAGTTTTTAAAACCTCTCTCTTTGCTACATCCCATAATTTGATATTTTTTGAGGCTGTTAAAATCTTTTGACTGTTATGTATGGCTAGGATTGACGATATTGGTTCATTTCCACCTTTCCACTGACTAAAAATACAGGGTAAATCACGGAGAAACCAGTTAATGGGCAGCTCAAATTATAATTTGACCTACACAGATATCATATTTGCATAAGAGTCATACCTCTTTAATATTTTCTTTTTTAAATGCCATTCCAGTATGTTTTGATCAGCACCAGAGTATAACACATTGTTATTTGTCGTGGATAAACAATCTATTTGTGAATTAGTTTTACTATCTATGATATATTCTACACTAGCTTTAGCAATAGAATAAACTAAAACAAGTCCTGAAGTTGTTCCTAGAACTATGTTAGGTAAACTAAGATCCTCTTTTCGTTTCTTCTTTTTGGGTGATGGCGACGCCTAGAAACAGTTAACGAAAAGATAATCGTGAAACTGTGTCCGTTCGGTTTATACGCAGAATACAAAATTGTGCTATAAACCGAGACAAAACTAAATGGAAGTGTAGGTACTTCCTTTTAAAACATCATCTGGCACTATTACATTTTTTCAGCAAGTTGCCCGGAAAAAGGTAATAGGTTAATCCCAACAAACCATGATAAATTAACAACAAGAAATAGTTATAAATACCTTGGTACTAGAAGTCTCAGGTTGCCAGAAATGTAAACATGTACATGGTGCAGTCAAATGATAATCAGGTGTAAACTCTTGTTCAAATGAATTAGACAGTGTATTCCATATTTTTAACTTGCCATCGGCAGAAATTTGAGCAAAATACTTGCCGTTTTCACTAAATTGTAAGGCCATCTCCACAAAAACACATGCGGAATATTTTCAAGAATTTTAAAGGTTATGTTTAAAGTTTTTGACAGGAAAACGTGAGAATTTTAGGGTTGTATGTAGCCTTCCGGTACCGGATATTTTTGATGCACTTTTAAAATATTCCAAATAAAGGAAGATATTATATAGTTTACATGTCGTATTGGAGTAGCACCAGGTATCAATAGGGTTCTCTCGTCGCATGGTAAATGATTAATTAATGTTGTTTAAAGTTTTAAAGTTAAATATTTTTAAGTGCAAGGTGCAAGTCGCGTTTTGGCAGAAACTACCGCTGGTGCTGCTGGATTATGGGTACAATCAATTACTAGAAAAAGAAGAGTTTTTGATAGTTGTCAAAATTTTGGAATTTGTCAACAAAAAGTTGTGTTGGCAGAAACTTTTTAAAATTAATAATTTTAAATGTAATGTCAGTACCTTTTTATATATTTCCTGTTAATAAAAACTTCAAATGTCTAGCTG